>JASAMX010026066.1:0-16313 GCA_030248175.1 Microlaimidae sp. YZB2_3
TTCTTATTTATATTAATGATATTGTTGATTGTGTTAAATACTCACAAATTAGACTCTTTGCAGATGATACAAAGTTGTTTGCAAAATCTTCATTTAAAGATTACCGCATTCAAACCTTAAGACTTCAAAAAGATTTAGATAGATATCACTGGTCACAAGATGGCAATTGCAATTATCTGGGGTCGCATTCTGGAGAACCCTTATATTTACCTCGATAAATCCATTTCAAAGAAAATTAAAAAAAATTCATTGCAATCCGTTTTCTCAAGATATTTTTCCGTTTTGACCAAAATTGACAATTTTTGACGAAATTTGACCATTTTTTAAGCATTTTTTGAGATTGTCTGGTGGGGGGGTGGTCGAAAATGGGGCCTTAGGGGGGGGTCAGGGGTTCAAGGGGTCGAAGGGGGGAGGGGTCAAAAATGGGCCTTAGGGGAGTAGGTCTCAGACGCCGTAGGGGGGGGGGTGCCCCCCTACCCCCCTTCGGTGACCTATGTGTGTCATATGTACATTTTTTACTAAACCAATATTCTGTTATAAAAATTCGTTTACAGTTTTAAACGGGAGCCAGTCGAGCTGGGAGCGAGTCGGGCTGGGAGCAAGTTGGGCTGGGAGCGAGTCGGGCTGGGAGCGAGTCGGGCTGGGAGCAAATCGGGCTGGGAGCGAGTCGGGCTGGGAGCGAGTTGGGCTCGGGAGCGAGTTGGGCTGGGAGCGAGTTGGGCCGGGAGCGAGTCAGCGGGAGCGAGTCTGGCCATACCGGGTTGAATGAGGTATCATTGGAAAGCTTATAGTCTGAGAAATGACATAAATGGTTTGAAATTTAAAAAAAATTACAAGGACATCTTTTTGCAGGACCGCTGTCCTGCAAAAAGAAAAAAAAAAGAAAAAATCTTTTTTTACCAAAGAGGAAAAAATCTTTCTGAAAATACATTGGGGTAATAGAGATATTATAAGAATGGGAAGACTTATAGTTCAGGGAGCATCGCAAAGGAGTTAAAATTAATAAAAAATTAACATGGACATCTTTATGCTGGACAACAAATTTTCACCAAAGGAGGAAGGACCCTTTTCCGAATGAAAAGTGATATTGGATTGGGCTAAATGATATATCATTGCAAAGCTCACATTCACGGAAATGTCATAGAAGGGTTGAATTTAGAAAAAGATTAGTAAATGAATATAAAAAATATAGGAAAATTTATTTGTCAGACATATAGCTGAAACCGGCAACTTGTATTAGTAAAATTATTGAATAAATAAATTGTTCCGTTAGGGAGGAAGAAAAGAAGTATACCGTACTCTTAAATGTTTTCCAATATTCATCATTTTTGTAAAAACTTACTAAGGGTGTCTGAAGACCTCGGAATGGGTGAACACTGCATGCAGTGAACGCTTTAGTGGTAAAGGTTGCCAACGTTATTAATGTTGGATGAAGAGTCTCATCTCAACCATAGTTGGGGGGGGTGTTAACTCACCCCACCCCCCCCCCACAAATTCTGAGAAGGGGGGTTTAACCCATACATGGGCACGGGGGGGTTGGGGGGTTAACCTCCCCCCAAATTCTGAGAAGGGGAGTTTAACCGTTTAACCCCCCCCACTCAGAAGTGGGGGGGGAGAAAAGGTTATCCCCCCAATTTTGGAAAAATGAAGAAAAAAATGTCTTTAAAATGACTTCTAACTGCCTCCAAACTTAAGTTTTGAGGTCAAAATGAATGTTTTAAGCAATAAAAAGCTCAAAAATGCTATAAAAGGGCTTTTTGGTCTAAAATTAGCGTTTTTTACCTATTGTTCTTTAAAAATCAAAAAACGATATGGGTAAACTGCACTCAAAAAAAAAACGAAATGGGTATTTTGCATTTTTCTCGGATTTTAACCCCCCCCCCTAATTTGTGGTTTAACCCCCCCCCACTCCGGACCAACTTGCCCATGTATGGTTTAACCCCCCGCCCCACTCAGAAGTGAGGGATAGGAAAAGGTTAACCCACCAATTTTGGAAAAATGAAGAAAAAATGTCTTTAAAATGACTTCTAACTGCCTGAAAACTTAAGTTTTGAGGTCAAAATGAATGTTTTAAACAGTAAAAAGCTCAAAAATTCAATAAAAAAGGTTTTTTGTCCTAAAATTAGCGTTTTTTTACCTATTTTTTCTTTAAAATCCAAAAACGATATGGGTAAAATGCACTTCAGAAAAAAAAACGATAACAAATTCGTATTTTGCGTTTCTCGGATTTTAACCCCCTTCTAATTTGGGGTTTATTAACCCCACCACCCAGGACCAACTTGCCCATGTATGGTCTCAACCATGGGGATGGAATTTTTTCGCCCCTCTTGGCTTGTCTTAGCGCCTGCCCTTTGCATAATCTGCATAGTGAAGATAAGTTTCAGCTTCAAGTACTGCAACAACAACCCCTTCTGAATATTTTTATGCACATTCAACACAGTATAGCATCAGCAGTAATCCGAAAGTTTGTTACTTTAATTGTGAAAAAAATTGCATTTGGGGACGCGGAATGGAAATCGCTGTGTTGTATAAAAAGAAAACTGGTTGGAAAAGAAGCAAGCTCTCGCGCGTCATCATCATTCCGCGTTTCAGACGTGTTTTTCCGTTCTTATAATCAGAAAGTGTTAACTCTTACTATCTACGGTCCCAGTCCGCGTCCGGTAATTCCTAATGCCTACAATTTCGCACAAGCACACTACCAAATGATGCACTACCACGCCGAGAAGTCCTTCTGCAACTAAGCTGCTCCTAATGAAGATCACTGACTCAAGATTCAGTTCCTGATTTAAATCTAGAGGTTTTAAAATGGAAGCAGACCATAGGTGAGCACGGTCGGGGAAGCTAGGGGGGGTGGTTACCCGGGGTAAATAGAATTTTGAATTCTAGGAGGGGGGTCCCAGGGGGGTCCGGACCCCCCCTAGTTTTAGGGCGGTCGACCCGGGGTGCGAAATTTTGAAACCTAGAGGGGGGTCAGGTGGGGTCCGGTGTCCAAAGCAAAACAGTTTTAAACCATAATAACTTTAATAATTGTTCTTTTTATAGGATAATACTACATTTTATTGAATAAAAAGCCATATTCATGTATAAAAAAGGTGTAAAAGCATGAATATATGATGAAAATTCACGTTTTTGGAAGAAAATTTAGTATAAAAAAGGTACTTAAAATTTTCCCGAGGGGGAAGGGGGGGGTCGGATTTCAAAATCTAGAGGGGGGTCAGGGGTAAAAAATTCGGAAATTTGGGAAGAGGGGGGGGCCCTAAATTTTCGTCTAGGGGGGGCCCCAAAATTTCGAGGCTAGGGGGGGGGGGTGGACCCCACCCTGCCCCCCCCCCTTTCTCACCTATGAAGCAGACCCCCATACCTCTTCTTACTGGCGGCATGCTGAAGAAAAGACAATTGGAATAAACTGCACTCTTCTGCCATGGAAGTCATACAAACAAACCACCAAATGATGCGTTTTTTTCGCGCGGTGATTGGCAGACGTTGCATAAACTTTAACAACGGATTAGGCAACCATCTATCAGTAGAATAATCTGTATGAAGTAAATAAAACGAGAATAGAGGTTGTTTCCACTAGTAAGATTATTTTTTCGCCTCTTGAAAATTTTTCGTATATTGGACCTTACCCTCCCTCCCGTTGTGGTTGTTGCGCGCATTTGTGTTTTTGTCAGAGACTGGCTGATAAACAAAAAATATTTCTAAATTAAGAAATCGCTCTTGATATGCTTTACTTATAAGATTTTTAGGGTTTTCCTCACTGTTAAATATTTTCAACAACTTTCATGTTGAATATTTTCAGGAATTTTTCAAATGTAACCGGATGGATGGTGCCATAGATGAACACGGTCAAAAAGCTAGGGGGGATGTTTACCCTGGGTAAATGAAATTTCAAAATCTAGGGGGGGTCCTGGGGGTGTGTCGAAACCCCTAAATTTCTAGGGGGGGTCGACCCGGGTGGAAGATTTGGAAACCTAGAGGGGGGTCAGGTGGGGTCTAATGCATAGGTGTTTTTTTTTTGGGGGGGGACAGAGGGGTCCACCCCCCACCCCCTAGAGCCAAAATTTTGAACCCCCCTAGAAAAAATCCAGGACCCCCCTTCCCCTCCGAAGCTCGAGAGCGGTCCGGCCTGACCGCCCTAGCGAGGTTGACTCCGCCCCCTTCCTCCCCCCCGACCAATTTGGAAGTATATTTTTTATTTACTATCAAAAACACAGTTTTTGAGTTAAAAACAGTGTTTAAATACACTTTAGGCCTAAATAGGCTATTTTAGTACATAAAATTCAATATTAGACCTAAAAACACTTAAATTATTGAGTTGAAAAATTTTGTTAAAAAATTGGACCCCCCTGACCCCCCATAAATTTGAAATCTAGCACCTGGGGTCGACCCCCCCCTAAAAAGCAAGGGGGGTCCGAACCCCCCAGGAATCCCCCCCTAAAAAAATTTTGGCCTTACACCCGGGGGTGGACCCCCCTCCCAGCAGACCCGACCAAAAACACCTATGGTCTAATGTCCGAGGCAAAATAGTTTTAAACCATTAAAGGTTTAATAGTTTTTTTATAAGATAATAATACATTTTATTGAATAAAAAGCGATATTCTGTTATAGAAAGGGTGTAAAAACATGAATTTGTTTTGAAATATAACGTTTTTGGAAGAAAATTCAGTATAAAAAAGTACTTTAAATTTTCCCAAGAGGGGAGGGGGGGGGGTCAGATTTCAAAATCTAGAAGGGGGTCAGGGATAAAAAATTTAAAAATTTGGGGGGTAGGGGGGCCCCTGGATTTTTTTCTAGGGGGGGGGCAGGGCAAAATTTTCAGGCTAGGAGGGGGGACCCCACACCCTATCCCCCCCTTGTTCATCTATGGATGGTCCGGTCCCGGTGCTACCATATTTTCAGTAATGAATTATTTGGCCATAGCATTTAGTTTTCTTTAACATTTTTCTATTTTTATTTCAGTTATTATCCACACTTCATTGTTTGCAAAATCCACTGCATTCCACCAACATGCCCGTTTTACGCATTACCACAAATGTCGCCGTAAGTTCGGAAAAGGCAGCGGATGTCGCGAAAAGCTCGTCGGCTCTCCTTGCTCAAGTTATCGAAAAACCGGAAGAAGTATGTCAATGTTAATAATGATTTTCTTATAGAAGAGTTTTGTTTGTGGTGTGAATCCTCTATAAAGTATGCAGGACCTTAAACAAAAAAATCATCATGTGCTTAACAATGTAACAATAATGTCGCCATGTAGCACGATCTTAAAATGACACCGCACTATAATATCGCAATGCTTTTCTCCCTTCCGTTTCATTCCACGAATCCGCTTTGGAAACGTAAAATAAAATTTGTACGTCTTGCTTTTAAAAAGGTATAACATTGTATATTTCTGAATCAAAAGGTTTATTTTGTACAAAATAAATACTTTTGTAAAGTTTAGAGATTAAAATACTATAATATAAATGAACCCGTCGAACCTTTTTATTGCATTTTTGAGCTTTTTATTGCTTAAAACATTCATTTTTACCTCAAAACTTAAGTTTGGAGGTAGTTGGAAGTGATTTTAAAGAAATTTTTTCTTCATTTTTCCGAAATTGGGGGGTTAATTTTTTCTCCCCCCCCCCCTACTTCTAAGTAGGGGTTAACGTTAAACTCCCCGTCTCAAAATTTTGAGGGGAGAGTTAACCAACACCCCCCCAACCGCTGCCTCGTGCCCATGTATGGGTAGAGTGAGAAGTTAGTTTAATTGAAAATATAACTGGCAATTAAAACAAAAATTAACATCAATGTTTAGATTATTGTTGTTGTTAGTTAACACCACAGGTGGGCAGCCTCCCGGATTTTGGGGGGTATACCCGACCCCGACCCTCGAAATTTTGGAGGGGGGTTCCCAAAATTTTTTTTGGGGTATACCTCAAACACCCCATTTTAAGCGTTTTTAGTACTGGGACCCCCCAAATTAAAAGGGGATGCGGGTGTCCCGGGTACCCCCAAATTTTACGGGGGAGGTGTGGCTATAATCGGGATTTTTGGGGAGGGGGTATAACAACCCCCCTCTGCCCACCTATGGTTAACACTATCTTTAGTTAGTACATTACAAATTTTTTCACTACCTATAAGTTTCGCTATCAATATTCGATGTCTTATTTTAGAGAGTTCTCGTGATCGTGAAAGGGAACGAAGTTATGACTATGGGTGGAAGCGCCGAACCAACGATTTTCGCGGAACTCTCTTCGATCGGAAAAATCGGTCCGGATTTAAATAAGAAATATTCCGCCGCTCTTTGCGCCCATTTTGAAAAGATTTTAGAAGTGAAACTAAATAGGTAAGAAATAGAAATTCATTTTATTTGCGGTTTTACATAATATACTAATATATTAAAGAATTTAGGGAAATCCCATGTTTTCTTACAAAAATCAATTGTATCAGGATGATTTTCCTAAATTTGAATGAAAAATTTTGCAATTGTTTGTTTGCAATTGCAATTGTTTGCAATCGCGGTTGTGAAAAGAGTTTCGGAAGGAACAGTGCAAAAATTGATAGTAAGTACATCGTGCTTGTACATTATATGGAGTCAAGTATGGTTGGGTGGTGGGTTATTAGTTTTTTACCCACGAGAAAGCAACTGAGGTTTATAAGTCCCAGTTAAAATTTAAAAACTGGCTACGCTGTTTTTGAATTTAAAAATCACCTCGCTAACATTTTACAATTAGCACAGCACAATACTGTACATTGGTGCGCCAAATTTGAATTTTGTTTTAAAATTCGTTCCGGCTCCCAGTTATTATTACAGCGTGAAAACATTGGGGGTGGGGTGACTTTCAATTTTCTTCCAATTTTGTTTAAGTTAAGATTTTTAAATTCATATTTCGAGTTGATTAGTATTTGTTATGCTTTTGATACACAGATTCATTGTATGCGGTGTGTGCGTTAATGCTCGTAAGTAAGATGTCGAAGGTGGTTTTTATTACCCCCTCCCGCCTAAAAAAATAAAGCAAGTCGTTTTGTTTCAGTTTTTATAGTTATTTTTTCTGTTAAGAACTAACAGGATACTTTTTTTAGAATTTACATTCGATTTGAGGATATACAACCGTCGAATCTCGGCCACGATGGATCCACAAAAGGATGATTCTGAATTACGAAAGTATTCGCTACTCTTTTCTTGCCGTTCTCCATTCTTGTGGTCTAGAAAAAATTGTTAGTTTTTTTGAAATTATTGTGTAATTAATTACAGTAGTGGTGATACGGGCGGAGGTACTAAATTTCAACGAATCAATGCTTACGGTCATGTTATACTTAAAATTGGGTTTCTCTTTCCATAAACAGCTACAAAAATTTGAAGCATTTCGAGACTAAAAAAAAGCCGTTCCGTCTAAAATTAATCAATGTGTATGCGCCTAACTAAACGCGAGAAAGGTGATCGTAACTAAATACATAAAATAGTGTGTAAGCACTTCCAACACAACGTAAAACCTGTAAAATCGGCAAATTACCGACTGAAATAAGACTTGGTGTTTACTTTATTAATTAGGTTTTTTATTAAGCTAGAAATAACGATGAAACGTTTTGGTTGCTTTGTTTTGATATGTTGACTAATAGAAATCTGTTTTGAGTGGTCTTTGGAGCCGTACCGTAATCAAAACACTTTTTGGGAATTTTCAGACGGCTGAAAAATTTTAAAATCTTGAAGCCGAAAATTTAAAAAAAATGGTTTGCGGTTAGGATTAGGTCTTTAGGTTTTAGCGAATCTAAACATTTAGGTCAAAGTTCCCCACTTGCAGTTTTAAGTTCTATACTTCCCGCCCAAAGTTCTATCTCCAGATTCCCGTGGCTTCAACGCGCCTAAATCTCATGACTATTGTTGGAAATTTCTTAAACTTTCCTCCTGTATACGTTTTAGATTAGGCTGTGATGTGAACTAGTATTAATTTTAGTGGCTGTGTGTTACATGATTACGGATAAAAATAAAAGCTATATGACAGACAGCGGTGTAAGCCTTTAAGTCAAACTTAAAAAAAAAAACCCAGCTATTCTGAACAAACGTTTTTACTTTTACTTTCATTTGGCATACACTGCGCTTTACAATTTACCTAAAGTTAACGAATGATTCAGAAAACTTTGGGGTAGGTGTATATTTTTTTGAAAAGCTTTTTTGTAGCGCGAAAACTTTAACGAAGCATTTTCTGCCACTATTCTTTAATTTTTTTCTGTATTTTAAAATTTTGTAGGCTACGTCTTGTTTTATAGTGTAAAATTATTTTTTATTTGTGGCTTTGCAATTTTGTTCTTGTTTTATAACTAGAAACATTATTATTCTACTTAAATAGGTAAAACGCCTAGTTTTTAATTTTTGAACACGGTTTATTATAATGCTTTTAGAGTGAATAAAAAAATGTTTTATTTTTACTGCCTGGTCTTTTATGTTTTACAATGTTGTTGTTAATTTAAAAGATTTTTTTTTGTGATTGTTTATTAGTTTATTTTGCTATCAACTTCGTCTAAAAATATTTTTTGCAAAATAAATATTTTAGTATAAAGTTGTTTTTTTTATAATTACAATCAATTTTTGGTTAACAATACCTTTATTACTGTGACTCGTTTTAAATTTTAAAAAACACCCTAATAACTAGAAAATGAGTCAGACTACCATGTATTTTATAGTGACTGTGGCTCATTTTGCTGAGTAACAACGGTATGTATCATAAATGCGTAGAGCGAATTTTAAGGTCATGTTTTCCAAAAAGTTGTCTGATTTTTTTGAAGTGGAGGATACTTAGATTCTAAAAAATGAGAAAGAAATTTTTTGAGGTATAATGAGGTAATATTAATACATTCGCCTCCGTGCGGTAAAAATAATTAGAATTACGTTCCGAATTAAAAACTGACATTATTATGGACTTGGTAACATAATAAATAAGAAACCTGATTCCATTTCTGACATACATTGGCAAGTTAGTCCGGATTGGGGGTTAAAACCATACATGGGCACGGGGGGGAGTTGGGGGAGTTAACCCCCCCTCCCCGAATTCTGAGAAGGGGGGGGTTTAACCCCCCCCACTCAGAAGCGGGGGGGGGGAGAAAAAGTTAACCCCCCCACCAATTTTGGAAAAATCAAGAAAAAAAATGTCTTTAAAATGACTTCTAACTGCCCCCAAACTTAAGTTTTGAGGTCAAAATGAATGTTTTAAGCATTAAAAAGCTCAAAAATGCTATAAAAAGGGCTTTTTGACCTAAAATTAGCGTTTTTTACCCTTTTTTCCTTCAAATTCGAAAAACGATATGGGTAAAATGCACTCCAGAAAAAAAACGATATGGGTATTTTGCGTTTCTCGGATTTTAACCCCCCCCCCCCCCCACTCCGGACCAACTTGCCCATGTATGGTTAAAACCCAAATTAAAATCCGAGAAACGCATTTTACCCATATGGTTTTTTTTAGAAGTGCATTTTACCCATATTGTTTTTCGATTTTGAAGGGAAAATTGGTTAAAAACACGCAAATTTTAGGTTAAAATCATTTTTATTGCATATTTGAGTTTTTTATTGCCTAAAACATTCATTTTGATCTCAAAACTTAAGTTTGGAGGTAGTTAAAAGTTATTTTAAAGACGTTTTTTTCCTTCATTTTTCCCAAATTGGGGGGGGATTAATTTTCTCTCCCCCTTGTTCTAAGTGGGGGGATTAAACCCACCATCTCATCTCAGAATTTGGGGGGTTAACCCTCCCCTGCCCATTTATGGTTAGTGATACTCACCCCACCCACTTAAATTATTCTATCGTTAAACGTGGCAATTTCTTACAAAAAGTTTCCTACTCAACTCATCCCTAAAACTGGTTATTCCCATTTCAAAAAACTACCAGAATTTTTCGTTTTTGTTATTTAGGAAGGATTAAATGGATTTATGCAAGTTACCCTAGTCTTATTATCGTGTGATCGCATTTTCCACTTGTATTGAAATATATTGCCTAATGATAATTTAAAGCTCGAAAGAAAAAAACTGGCGATAATAGTTTTTTTTTTAATTTTATAAATTGTTATCTGACATCATGTGGACAAATATAATTGTAATAAATTGGGGAATCCAGTGGGCCGGATGGATTGTTTCCAGTATTTTTCAAACTGAAAAATTTTACGATCTTACAGGTGCTATTTTAGTGTCACTTTAGATGATTTACAAAATTAGTTAATTGAATCAGAGAAGCTTAGCTAAATTTATGGTACAAGTTTAGTAGCAAGTACCGTAATTATAACGGCATACATCTTGGTTGCAAAATCCGCCAAGTGTAAATTGTTATTTTTAAACTATTCTTATTCCTTAAAAATTCCAGGATCGGCTACTTTCGCCATTTTGACTTGGAAATATGCCAATTTACAAAACTGGAAAAACAATAATTGGTCTCAAAATTTGCAAGCAGCTTCAGTTTTAACGTGGTGTACCAGGTAACTAAAATTCTATTATTTGGTAATTATCATAGAGGACTGGGATGCACCATAGGTGAGCACGGTCGGGGAAGCTAGGGGGGTGGTTACCCGGGGTAAATCGAATTTTGAATTCTAGGAGGGGGGTCCCAGGGGGGTCCGGGCCCCCCCTAGCTTTTTAGGGGGGGTCGACCCGGGGTGCGAAAATTTGAAATCTAGAGGGGGGTCAGGTGGGGTCCGGTTTCCAAAGCAAAACAGTTTTAAACCATAATAACTTTAATAATTGTTCTTTTTATAGGATAATACTACATTTTATTGAATAAAAAGCCATATTCATGTATAAAAAGGGTGTAAAAGCATAAATATGTGATGAAAATTCACGTTTTTGGAAGAAAATTTAGTATAAAAAAGGTACTTAAAATTTTCCCGAGGGGGGAGGGGGAGGGGGGGGGTCAGATTTTAAAATCTAGAGGGGGGTCAGGGGTAAAAAATTCGGAAATTTGGGGGGAGGAGCCCCCCCCTAGATTTTCGTCTAGGGGGGGCCCCAAAATTTCGAGGCTAGGGGGGGTGGACCCCACCATGCCCCCCCCCCCCCCTTTCTCACCTATGGGATGCACAAGTAAGTTTCCTTGACTTCTGAAACAAAAAAAAAACACGGAAGCCCGCTAAAAATTTTGGAAAATTATCCTCCAAAAGCTTATTTTTAGCGTCATTAGCACTAACGATATCCCCAAAGTTGTATAAAAAGAACACATTTTCAGCGTTTCTAAACTTCAATAATAGAAAAAGTTTTAAAATCAAGTTATCTTACTAACAGTGCGATTGATTCAGAGGATAATTATATCACTGTAAAGCTAACATTAAATTCTTTATACTAATAAAACTTTTGTATAAATCAACCAGCGAAACGTATACAAGACGAACGTTGTGCCACTGCATCAAACACAACCTCGAAAATATTCTTAAGAATAATGAAGGTCTATAAATTTGCTTTTTTTCTATTTGGAGCTGATATAAAATTTGGTGCCTCGTTTCTGTTCGATTGTAGCAAATAATTTAAAATATTGCTTAGCTAAGGACTTTAAAGTGTGTTTCATTATTACTAAATCATTATTAATAATGTAATAATTTCTTAAACTTTTAGATTGGGCAGTTATTTATTTTTGAGAATTCTGCAAGATGGCATTGACAAACGTTTCAATAAGATGCGAACGAGCCCTCCGAAATTATTTGTGGCCTGGACGTTGCAGGGTTGGTGTTTTTAGATGGAAGTTTTTTTAGTGATTTTAATATATCAACTAATCTCTGAAATTTTATTTAGTAAAGTTTCGTGAAAGGTTTATTAGTGCTTATTTATTTTGTAAATTTTTTAACAACAAAATGTTGTATTTTATTATTCGTTTGTTAGGTTTTTGGGTTTTTCTGTCATTACTTCCCAGCATAATAATGTGGCAGAAAAGGTCACGAGTTCAATCATCAGAAAATCAGCAACGAATTCAATGGTTGGATCCATTAGCTAGAGGTATGATCCGTTAGGTTTTTCTTGGTTTGATTAAGTGAAAAAAATTCGGTTAATGATGTGAATTGGGTTGGTTTAACGTTCAATTCTGACCCTCGACAGTGTACATCTTAGATTTTTATCATTTTTATTTCAAAAGCTAAAGGCTATAACATTGTAAATTCACGTTTTTTAGGGGGGGGGTCCTTAATAGTATCCACAAATTTTATGAAGGATTTTATAAGAAACAACGAATCCCAATCCAACCCCTCTTTCCACCAAGCTCCCACCAATGGGAATCGGTACATTCGAAATCAAAAATTGATAGAATAGCCCTATCTTGGTAGTGGTTATAGAAAATAATTATTGTACAGTACACGTCAATAAAAATTAACATCCACTTCCAGTTTGTTGTTTTTGAGTTGCAAAGAAGTAAATCTGTAAATGACTCGTTGAAACATCAGACAGAATCGACAGAATGTATTCATATTCGAGCTTTTAATAATCAATTATTTTTGCTTTTTGAGAGCCGTGTACGAATTGCGACAATTAAAATAAACGCTAATTGATAATGGTAATTATGTTTCACCGAAAACCTTTAATTACTTTTTATTTACTCCTCAATACATGGGTAGTACAAACCACCTTAATTATTTTATTATGAATTTTATGTACTTTATTAGTGATGTTCCGCAGAGCTCCGAAGCTCCTCTTTTAGGAGCTCCGGAGCAATCCCTGGGGCTCGGCCCTATTTTTTTTACTAATTTTATGAATAATTAAAGAGAAAAATGGCATAATATTATTATTTTAAAATGTTTTTGTAAACTAAAAATTCCTGAAAACTTATTTAAAACAAAAAATAGTCCTAAAAATACAAATAAAGTGGTTTAAAACCTATTTCAAGCTTAAACTTCGAATCGCTTATTTACGAGACGGAGCTTCGGAGCTCCTTCCACTTTAAATGGCCGGAGCTTCAGAGCATTGTATTGGAAGGTAGGAAGATCACTAATACTAATAGGAACAGGAATAGATAACAAAGAATGTATCACTGTGGTATAAATTTCATTCCTATTCTTTGATTTGCATTAATTTGACACAAATTTGACCCCCCGGGTGGTTAAATTCGATCTCCCGGAAGATTAAATTTGACCACCCAAAAGTTTAAATTTAACCCCAGGGGGTTAAATTTTAGTACTCAGTAATACATTTTTTGTTATGTATTTTTCCTAATACTTTTTTGTTATTATCATTACTTATAGGTTTGTGGATATTAGGTTTTATTGTGGAAGTTGTTGCTGACTATCAAAAATCGCGGTTTAGGTCTAATCCTCAAAATAAAGTAAGTTATTAGTTATTTTAAAAAAAATAAAAGAGTAAAGTGATTAATAGTTAGTAAATGGTTACGCAGAGAAAAAGATAAAATCGGTTAGGAATAGGAGTATTTTTTTTTGATATTTTTTTAAGCAACGTTTAAAAAAAGTTTTTACAAATTCTTTTTCTACGTAATAACATTATTTTTTATACTGAAGATTTTTTTCACCGTTTTTTAGTGTATAATTATGCTGTGTATTTAAAACCAACAAAAAACTGCGTTTTTAGGGTAAGTTCATCCAAGAAGGTCTCTGGGCTTACAGCCGACACCCGAACTATTTCGGCGAAATTCTGATGTGGTTCGCCTTGTACCTCTCCGCATCCACCCATTTCACCTCCAAATGGGAATATTTGAGCGTCATCGGGCCCGTTTTCGATTTTCTTCTTATTACAAAAGTGAGCGGGATACCGCCGCTAGAAGAAGCGGGGCTTAGAAAATGGGGCCACCTCCCGGAATATCAAAACTACTTGACGAATACTGCGTCCCTTGTGCCGTTTTTCAAATGAAAAAAAAACCTGAATTTTGTATAACGACATTGTGATTTAAGAAGAATTGACATGCTGATTGAATACAAGATTTATAAAATGGGGATTGATTAAAGGTCCGAAATATTATGAACTGATAAACGTGAATATATCTACCAGTTTGAAAAGTGGCTTTGTTTTGAACGATACTCAAATTATTGTTGAATTATATCTGGCTGACTTCATAAGTTTGTATGGGAGACATTAGCGAACCAATTAAAATTGTGCGGTGATGTCGTTTAAAAAACAAATTAGAACGCAATATTAATTCCTGACTTTTCACAAAATATACAAAATTAGTCAACTTTGGCCTTTTACTTAAAAATGACATGTTTGTTCTAAATTAAGTAATTTAGTATGGTTTTATTGTTAAATAGTCAATTTAATACTGCAAATCATCGACGTCAGCTCGGTTTAATTTACCTATAGTATCTGGCGTAGGTGTCCGACCAGCCTGGACTTCCCGGACCGCCCCCCCCCCCTGAGAGCCGGTCCAGGGTACCCCTCCCCCCTAGCGCTCATTTTGGACCCTCCCACCCCCCTACCACCCCCGTCCAGGCCGACCCCCCGCCTGCAGGCGGTGATTGACCCTCCCCCCCTACCAGCTGTTCCACCCCCCCCCTCCCTATCTACTTAATGTGCGATAGGCATAAAAATCGTTTTTTTCGTGCGCCCGACTAAAAATATACAGGCTCAAAATTCGTGCGCGCACGAATTTCGTGCGCTAACTTTATATACGTATATATTCCTCATAAATATAACAATAATTTTAGTGTTCTATACAAATTTTTATAATTTATAATAAACCGTAGGTTTTTTACAAACTGGTTGGTACGTTACATTAAAAATAAAAAAAATAAAATTCAGATGTTCGTTTTAAAAACAAACCGTTTTTTAAAAACGAACGGTCCGTTTTTTTAAAGGACCGGTGCGTTTTTTGCGTTGCCGCCGTTCGTTAAACACTTGCCCGGCAAGTTGCCGCATGCAAAATAATGAAATGAAAACAAAATACAATGATTATTATTATTTATTATGTAACCGGAAAATAGAAGAAAGTTGGTCAAACTTTTACCGGAAGCAAAAAAAATCAACAAAAAGGTACCTCTTACAATATGTTAACGTTTTTAACAGTTTCCAAAAGTTTTTTTGGTAGGTCCAGGCTATTCCCCCCTAAGTACCCCAGTCCAGGCTTCCCCCTAAGGACCCTTCAGTCCAGGCTACCCCGGGGTCAAAATTTTTCGAAAATTTGGTCCAGGCTGACCCCCCCCTCCTGGGCCTACAAAATGGTAAAAATTGGGCTGACCCCGGGGTCAAACCCCCCCCCTAGCCGTCAGGGGTCGGACACCTATGGTATCTGGACCAGCGGTTTTTATAAATCAATAGCCTAATTTCTACCATATATTCACTCTTTTATTAATTTAAGGTATTATTGATCTTAGTATGGTGCTAGAGCTATATAAATTTAAAATAAAAGTTTTTAATAAAGTGATGATGAATTTTTTTACAAAAAGTGGCGATTCTTTATTTTAATTACCTACTTCTTAAGTTGGTATATTCGTTCTTTAAATTAGTATTTTGCGAAAATCGGCCATGTAGTTACTTCAATGTAAAAACTATTCTAACACAAGAATAATAAAATCCGTTTTTATTCATTAATATAAGCAAACTCTAATCGAATACAATACCAATTGTTATGTGTTTCAACTTTTATTAAACAATTTTTATTTCACATAAGAATAAGATGAGTTGTTTTCGTTTAACGAAATCATAGAGCTCGAAAAAAAAACAAAATCTGTGTTTTTTGTTAAAACAAAAGCCTACTACTTTCCTCCTGACTGATTGATTATAGAAAACACTTTTTATTTTTGAGTAAGGAAAACACTTTTTTTTATTTTTCAGTAAGATAGTGAGTTATAGCAGGGAAAACCTCCGCAGTTTTTGAAACTTACAAAAAACACTATTATTATTTATTCCTCGATAAAATTTTTAAACTGATATAAAATTATCACTAAACCTGTGAAACGAGTTTTCGGAATATTATTGGTATTTGGCTGAACTAAAACACATAAATCCTAAAAAAATAAAACTCCGATCCCGCTGTTTTTAGCGTTTTTTTTTTCGAGGTTTATTTTAAAATCTCATATTTTTTGCAGCTGAAAAAATGCAAGCTCGAATTCCGCATAATGTGTAATAACTAATCTCGTGACAATATTTTTCCAAAATTGGTTTTTATTAACCAAAATATTCTAAAATCGCTGTTTTTTAACGTAAATTGCTGGTTTAAAAACAGAGCATTTCAAATTTATTTGCTTAATTAAAACTAATTTGATTGTCAAAAAAATGTCAACGCAACATTTTGATGCAGCTTTGCTCGCTATTTTTGCAACAGATATTGCAAAACGAAGATAATTTTCAAAAGGGCATTGAAACAAAACGTCGACACAGCGTTGCGTAAATTTGAGCTTAGTCTCTTGCCAAGCAATACGTAACTGAACGAAGTAAAA
>JASAMX010026067.1:0-28009 GCA_030248175.1 Microlaimidae sp. YZB2_3
TAAAACATTTAACAAGAAAAAAGTTTTCACTTTTTAATTCAAAGAGCACAATATTAAATACAAAGTTTTGCTTAATTATTAGGTTTCGCTTAGGCTTAGGCTCGCAGTTTTTGAAACAAACAACTAAATATAAAAGTTTATCATGGTAATATTTAGCTTGATTTTTAGGTTTTGCTTAGGCTTAGGAAAAAAGTTTTCAATCCATTGTTCAACTTAAGTCGCAAAATACAAGAAACTTGTCTTTTAAAAAGTATGTTTACAAAATCGCATCCAAAAGACGAGTTTTCCGAAAACAAGATGTTTAAAAGACAAGCTTTTCGAAGACGAGTTGTAGAAGACAAGATGTTGAAAAACGTAATGTAAAAGACGAAATTTCCTGGAACCTTCTGCTACTGCTAAATTTATATGGGGAATCGAGACCTTTTCTAGGGATTTTCTTACTGGGGAATTGCGACTGCTTACTGGGGAAATGGGAATGGCTTCTGGGGAAGTAGAAATGTGGGCCGGAATTCACAAAGAGGGGTATACACGGTGTATACACCGTGTTAGTGTATTCGGTGTATACACCGTGTAAACTACGGTATTTTTGCGTGTATACACGGTGTTAGTTTATCCGGACAAGTTACCGTAGTTTTCCGTGTACCCCGTGCTAAGTGTGTTAAAATTTCATTAAACGATAAAAAAAGATATAAAACACAAAATTTAGAGAAATTATTTGTATAAAAAATAGATAAACTTTTAATTGTCTATTGAATAGTTGCAAACATGTGTTAAAAGTGGTAGAACAAAATATTGTAAATATATCTTAACGAAGGAATTTTTCCAACAAAAAAAATAAAATTTTATGATGAACACTGTGACTCGTTTTTAGATATTAGAAATTTTCACCAAATTTTAATATAGTAAAATTTTGGCAATAAAAGATAAATGAAAAATCTTAATTTTTTCAAAAACTCAAAGTCAAAAAAAAATTTAGTGAATGGTTAGTTATTTAATTTAATGATTTAAACCTATTGTTCCTAAACCTAAAATCGAACATCATTTTTATAATAAATTTGAATTAAATCTTTTGTTTTTTAAGTAAACGCTTTTTCCTAAGCCTAAGCAAAACCTTGAAATTAAACAAAAAATTTAATGCTTTTTTTTGTCACGAGCAAAACTTTGCAACTGAGATAATGCACAAGCCTTGACGTTATTATTGGGAGTTCACAAATCACAAAAGTTTCGGGAAGTTTATATTGCCCTACTTGTAGTGTTGTGTTGATACAAGTTTTTCCAGGTGGCGGAAAACACAACTTTGCTTAAAATTTATATGAAATTCTGCGGCGGTCAAATGCTCGGCGTTCTAATGCTCGGCGTTTAAGTGCGCAGCGTTCTAATGCTGGCGTCCAAGTTTCCGGACACCCTTGAATTTCTGTCTTTCGGTGTGAAATAGAATAATAATTCAATTAATTTTATTTTGTAAGGTTTTTTGGTGAATGTTTTTTAATTAATTGCATGATACAAAAAATTATGCCTGCTTTTATTACCTAGGATCGAATGGTGTGCATAAAAACGCATAATTCTTATTGCCAACTGCTTTGGCAACCAACAACCAATGTTTAGATTAGGAAATGAACAATCAATTAATAAGTTCGTTTTAACGCTTAAAATGGGTTCAAGAAAACCAAAAACTGCAACAATTTAGCAAAAATAAACATAAAAAGGCGAAATATTTGTTTAGTTGTACAGCATAAAGTCCCATACGTCACAAGTACGAATTTTCCATTTGATTTGACTACCATGCCAATGGAAAAGTAAATTATGCATACAAAACATTACCCTAAAACAAATTAGCAGACCTCATGTTTGAGGTTATTTTTTAAATTTAGGTCTTCTGTAAGCAGACCTGTGTGGAGTCCCGTTGTTGCTCCCCCCGCTTTATTGGAGGATTTGTCCCCCGTTTATTGCCCCCTCCCAAAAATGAAAATATTCCCAAAATTATTGCGCCATTTTTGACTTATTATGACGCCATCGCGAAAAATTTTGCCTTTTTTAGCTTATTTCAATGCATTTTAAGCCATTGAAGACCTGTTTTAACCTTAACCTTATTTTCGTTTTTTTTTGTGCTTTTTTCCCTTTTCCCTTCTTTTTTTCTCTTTTTTTTCTTCTTCATTGCTAGTCCACCGTTTGATTGCCCCTGTTTCAAAAAAGTTGCCCCCCCGTGCCCCCCGTTTTAAAATTGCACCCCTTTTTGGAATTTAACCTTCAGCATACAATCCCTGGACTAACTGGGTGTTAGTTAATCCTGTTATGTATAACCAATAACCCTCTAATAAACTAAGATGTAGTCCCAGACTAACTTGTCTGAAATTAATTAACAGCGAGGTAGTCTGGGATAACACCATCATTAATTAAAAGAATATACTAGGATTAACTAACACCAAGATAGTCTGGGAATAACCCTGCTTTGGTAATCTTAACCTTAATATCATAAATTGTACAGAAAAAACATATTTGGGTTTGAATTGGCAAATATTGTTTTTCAAAACCTTAAATCCCAAAAATTACTTAAAAAATTAGTTGAAAAAAACAGCGTGTTGGATTTTTGCTGTAAACATGTTTTAGAAGTGTCAAATTGAATTTTTGTACACGTCAGGAACTGATAACATTTTTTTATCATATTTCTAAAAAATAACATTGCCTACCACCATTACTATGCTTTTAGGTATGCCTTTATACCATGAAACTTAATATATCATTTTTTTAGGTTTTAAAAAACAAGATTTTTTAAATTTTATCCAGAATGCCACACAACGTTGCTGGAGCTTTATCATTTTTAACTCAAAATAGACGAGCTGACAGTTTTTCGGAACCTGAACTAGATTTCTTAGCAGATGTAGGATTTTTTTGTCATGTTTCCCTTACTTATTTCAAATTTCTGAGGTTGGGTATACCCCCTAATTTCGAGAGGCCCCCAACCCCTGGGCAGGCCACTGTCTCCTTTTAATAACCCGCTGGCCCCTTACCCTTCCCCTACCTACCAACTTCAAACAATTTCATATGTTTAATATATTTAACTCATGTAATGTAATAAATGTTTGTTCACAAGGCTTATTTTAAAACCTTTTTTATCAACATTTTTTAAAGCATGTTTTTAAAGATATTTAAATTCATTGCTTCCGCTTTTTTCTTACTATTTTCATCTGCCCATAAGCATACCATCCATCTAGGCAGTTTCTGATATTAACCCCCCTCCCTTGGTTTGACCCTCCAGAGAAATGTTAGCCTTTACCTGGGGATAAACATTCCCCAAACTTGGCCAGATTAGGCACCTTCCACCCACCTATGATTTTTGATAGATTACAAGTAACCTCTGTAAAGCTTCCATTTATAAATGGAGCAAAACATATCCTCCATTTAAAATTTCTATAATGATTTCTCAATGGTGAAATACAAAAAAATCCTACCTTTAGAATTATAATGAACATTTACATATATTTCAAAATTCTGACAAATCCGCAGGTTCCAATAGCAAAAAAAACAAAACCTATCATCAAATTGCTGTGGAATTATTTAGAGAGTTTCCAGGTTCTAATATGAGAACAATTGATCAAATAAAAAACAAAATAAAACATATGAAATCACTGGTGCGGAAACTTCCTCATGCAAAAAAACAAACTCCAACTGGCAGGCTTCTAACTATTTATTTTTTTAATTTTACTAGTCAATAAAATAATTTTTTATTAACAGAAAAACTTTTTTGTGCTTATGTTAAAATTGTAAATAATTGTATTTTTATTTATTTCAGTTTTTTTTAATCATTCACAAAATAGCTCAAGTTCATTTTATAGATGAACCATGAACATGGTCAAAAAGCTAAGGGGGGTGTTTACCGCAGTTAAATGACATTTCAAAATCTTGAAGGGGGATCCTAGGGGGGGGTCGAACCCCCATAGCTTTCTGGGGGGTCGAAACAATGTGGAAGATTTTAAAACCTAGAGGGGTCAGGTGGGGTCCAAATTTTGAAGCAAAATACTTTTAAACCGTTAAAGGTTTAATAAGAGTTTCTTTTTCTTTATAAGATAATACTACATTTTATTGAATAAGATGCGATATTCAGTTATAAAAAGGGTGTAAAAACATAAATTTGTATTAAAATTTACGTTTCTGCAAGAAAATTCAGTATTAGAAAAAGTACTTAAAATTTTTTCAAAAGTGGATGGGCTGAGGAGGGAGGGGGTCAGATTTCAAAATCTAGGGGAGTGTCAGGGGTAAAAAACTCGAAAATTTGGGGGAGGGGGCAAAATTGTAAGGCCAAAAAAAGGGGGAAAGAGAACCCACCTTACCCCCCCCCCTTTGTTCATCTATGCTTATATTGGAATTTTCAAAAAATTTTTAAATTTATTTTATTTTTTTTCCAATTACTTAACCTTGATCAATAATTGCGTAGATAAATAAGTTCAAAACGCAAAGACCAAGCGTCTCACTAATATATACATGGGCATGATGGGGGGGTCCACCCCCAGAGACGTACCCACTCAGGGTTTTAATTTGCCCCCACTTAAAAGTGGGGGAGGGTTAAAATTAGGGCCAAGAAAAGGTTAACCCCCTTCCAATTTTGAAAAAAAATGAAGAACAAAGTCGTTAAAAATGATTCCTTATTGCCTCCAAAATTTTTTAAGCAATAAAACGCTCTAAAATGAATAAAAGGGCTTTTTGACCTAAATTAGCATTTTTTTTTACCAATTTTTTCTTCAAAATTGGAAAATGATATGGGTAAAGTACACACTAAAAAAACGATATGGGTAAAATGCATGTCTGGATATTGAAGACATCTCCAAAATCTAGTGTTAATAACCCCCCCCCTACTCCAAACAAACCTGCCCATGTAAGCTCACTAACCTCCTTGGTCCTTCTGGTAAAAACCCTCAATTTTCGAAATTTCAGTGAGGGTCTGTCTGTACTCCCTAAATTTTCAGAAGTCTTAAAAATACTTTCTCTCAATATCATGCTCAAGCTCAGCAGAAAATTTTTTTCTTAGGTTTGCTTTTTTTTCCAATTATACACCTACTAAACACCACCATTATTTAAAGTTTTTTAACTTTTCTTATTCACTTGGTGTTTATAAATAATTTTATTTGTTTATGTTTAACAAATTATTTTTAAGTAAATTTAAATATTAGGCTTATACTATTCCTAAAATCTTAAGTAGTTAACCTGCCAAGGTAACAATCCTATTCCACCTGATTGGACTCTAAAGCACTGGGAAAAAGTATTACTTGACATTATTCGAGATGACCCATCCACTACTGGATTACCTGGTGGTATTGATTCAGGTTTGCCTTTTTTGATTAATTTATTTTTATGCACAACCTTCAGGACTTTCAGTACGTTATATAATGATGTGTTTTTTATAATGTTGGTTTTTGAAATTCGTGGCCTATATATAACAATTTCTTATTTTCTTATCCATGAATGTAGACAACTTTAGAAGTCTTAAATTGCAAGGTCTGACCGCTACATTGTTTTATTTTATAGCTGGGGAGGGAGACCCGCAACAATATCGAATGAAACCAATATTTACATAGGTAAAGTAAGCATAGAGGGGGGCATAGGTGGCCAGCCTCTTGAATTTTGGGGGGGTATGGGGGGGTCAAATTTTAGGGGGGGGGTGTCCGGCAAGACCCTAATTTTGAGGGGAAGGGTGTACCCAATATTTCCGTGCTGCCTTAAAATGAGCTTAAAGCGCGTAAAAAACGTAAAACAAGCTTATAAATGCTTTAAAACTGTGTAAAGTAAAATAAGACCTGCGCCGCATAGCGGCGCCAACCGACGCGAAGCGTCGGCCAGGGGTCTGGACGCTGTCCCCCAGCCGCCGGAGGCAAAATTTTTTAAAAATATATACTAAAAAACAGCTTAAAAATCGTCCCCTGGTGATCGCGTGAACATACATTTTACTTTTGTTTTTTTTTACCTAATTTCTACATAATTTTCTGTGATCTTAAAAATTCAGTCAGGGAGGTCCGGGGGGGCAGAATGCCCCTCGGGGGAGAAAATTTATAATTTGAGGCGCTAAAATACTCTAGAAATTTTAATTCCAAATGATACTAATTACAAAATTTAAGGTTTTTTATAGCTATACTATACATTTATAACATTGTAAAACGTTAAAAAAAAGGATAATAGTGTTTATAGTAGTTTTATTAAACATGTATGTCATAATTACTGCATAGGATAATCAATTTGAAATTAAAAAACTAAGATAAATTGCCAATTTAACCTGCCCGCGTAGCAGGGAAATTTAAAGATAGTTAAAGGTAATAAACACTCCGCGCGAAGCGCGTAAAAATTTTTTAGTTAAAAATTTTTCACTTAAAAATTTTTCTTTGGGAAGCGAATTGGGGGGGGGAGGGTGTCCCCGGATACCCCAGATTTAAGGGGGGGGGTGTCAGCAAAACCCGAAATTTTGGGGGGGGGGTATAACCCCCCAACCCCCCTTCCCCTGCCCACCTATGGAGCAGGGGGGCAGATAGGGTGGGGTTGGTTTCTCTCCATATAATATTAAACTATTTTCAGTAATAGCCGCAAAAGTTTAAACCTAAATTTTCAAAATCATTGTGGTTTTTGGCTAAAAATTAATTTTTTACTGAAAACGTGAAGATAAAATTTCTAACATATATTTAGAACTGTGCAATTCTCCCCTGGGGTTTTATTGAGGGCATAGGTGAGCAGGGTCCCGCCGAAAGCTGAAGGGGGATGGTTACCAGAGTAAATCACTTTTTGAATTTTAGGAGGGGGTCCGGACCATACATGGCCAAGTTGGTCCGGAGTGGGGCGGTAGTGAACCCCAAATAAAGGGGGGGGTTTAAAATCCGAAAAACGCAATATACCCATACGTTTTTTTGGAGTGAATTTTACCCCTATTGTTTTTCGATTTTGATGGAAAAAAGGTAAAAAACGCTAATTTTAGGTCAACAAACCCTTTTTATTGCATTTTTGAGCTTTTTATTGCTTAAAACATTCCTTTTGTTGACCTCAAAACTTAAGTTTGGAGGCAGTTAGAAGTCATTTTAAGACATTTTCTTTTTTATTTTTTCAAAATTGGGGGGGGGAAGGGGTTAACCTTTCCCCCACCCCCCACTTCTGAGTGGGGAGGGGGGTTTAAAGCCCCTTTCTCAGACATTGGCAGGGAGGTTAACCCCCCTGTGCCCATGTATTTTATCCCCTACCTTTTTAGGGGGGGGTTGACCCAGGGTGCAAAATTTTGACATATACAGGGGGGTTAGGTGAGATCCGGTGTCCAGTACAAAACAGTTTTAAACCATAATAACTTTAATAATTGTTCTTATTATAGGATAATACCTACTACGTTTTATTGCATAAAAATCTATATTGTAGTAAAAATGGTGTAAAAACATGAATATGTGTTAAAAATTCACGTTTTTGAAAAAAAAACTTAGTATGAAAAACGCAACTGACACTTTCTCAAGCGGAGAGAGAAGGGGGTCAGATTTCAATTTGTTGAGGGGGTCAGGGGTGAAAAATTGGGATATTTGGAAGGAGCGAAGGGGTCCCAAAATTTCGAGGCTAGGGTTGGGTGGACCCTGGAGTGGACCTCACCCTGCCCCACCCTCCCCCATATCTCACCTATGATTGAGGGGGATGACAACTTTTTTGAAATGGGGGGAGGGGCAAGCAGAGAAAAAGAAAAAAGTAAAAAGAGAAAAAAACAAATGAATGATCAAAAAAGAGGATGTTTAAAGAAAAAATATGTCTTACATTGCTTACAAAAATACTGATGGTTAGATTTAATTAAGCCATTTATTAATTATAATGAATTTATACTAGTTATTTTGATTTTACTAATAAGCTACTCACTTGCTTAAGGTGCATACTTGTTATGCTTTAGTGAGCTTCCAGCATTTAGCAAAAATAAATAATGTTAAAAAAATGTTAATGGCTGAAACAGCTTAAACAACATTAAATAGGCTAACAACAACATTTTGCGAGGATGCTGTGGCTGTCATAAAAGGTCAAAAATGACGCCATAATTTTGTACTGCTTTTTCATTTTTGGGTGGAGGCCGCGTATATAGCGCGCCAGCCAACAGAACATTATAACATTTTTTTGGTTTTCAGAAGCTTCTAATAATAGTTTGGTTGATTCCGATTACCAACATCACTATGAGCCAGAAGATAATCAGCAGGTAAAAAATATTTATTTATATTTCAAATTTTACATACAATACAATACAATTCATATTTAAGCATAAGTCATTTTTTTTTCTTCAGAAGGGTGCAAAATAATAAAGTAGGTAATAATAAAATACTAGAATATTGCTTTTTTCCCTCTTTATTTCAGTGTATGATACCAAGAATTTTATCTTAAGCCAAGCAATTTATTTTGACTACCAAACCTAGCAATTAGTGGAGAGTATTAGCAGGGGCGTAGCCAGGGGGGTTGGTTGTAGGGGTGGCAACCCCCCCCCCTTTTGGGCTGGCGGAGGTAAAAATTTGGGGGTTCCAAAAGAACAATTTTAAAATTTTTTCTCGCGCTTCGCTCTGCTTAGCGCTCTACATTTATATACCTTTTTACAACTTTTATGTTATGTGTTTAATGAATTTCAAAGACAATTTTTGAAAATTTTTTTGTGCTATCGCACGATTTTTAATGTTACACCTTTTTAAACAAGATTTAAAAAAAAAACAAACTTAAAAAACTTAAAAAAACGATGCAAATAGCTACAAAAAGAATCACTTAGCGCAAAGCGCAAAAAAATTTACCTTTGTTTAATGTCTTTTTTAGGGTATTTCAAAAATTTGGAGTACCACCCCCCCCCCCCCTTTCAAAAAATTTGTATGGAGTACAACCCCCCTTTCCGAAATCCTGGCTACGCCCCTGAGTATTATATACAAATTTTTTAAACATCATTTAAAAACAAGACATTTTCTTTCTTTAAAAATTGTAACGATGAAATAATAAAAAAGTTAATTGTATGCACCATTATTATTGTATTCCGTTAGAATGGTAAATACCAAATTCATTAAGGTCAATCAGCATGGTTTTACATTCTATTCGTTCTGAGCAACTTAAAAAAATTGTTGCAAACGCAATATTTTTATGCAAATGTCTTATTTTATCCCCTTCCCTCTTCAAAAACTCTTCTCCTCCACTGTTTTTTTTTAAAAATCAAACCCCAGCAGACCTGTGCACTGTCTAAAAATGCCTCCTCGCTTTATTGGAGGATTTGCTCCCCCCCTGCGTTTCCCCCCCCCTGAAAAAAAATGAAAAAGTAGGTACCCAATTTTTTTTTTACCTATTATGGCGTCATCGCAAAATTTTTGCAGTTTTTAGCTTATTTCAATGCATTTTAAACCATTTTAGACCTATTTTTACCTTATTTTCGCTTTTTTTTGTGCCTTCCCTTATTTTCTCTTTTTTTTTCCTTTTTCCTTTTTTTCTTTCTCCCTTGCTTGCCCTCCCGTTTTATTGCCCCTCGTTTCAAAAAAGTTGCCACCCTTACCCCCCCGTTTTGGAATTGCCCTACACCAAGAACCCCGGGGCACAGTGTAAAGGTCTGCCCTGGGGTATTGTTCTCTCTTTAATTATTAAAAATTCCAAAACCCTACCATAAACCCTTCCTTCCTCTCCTAGCGGTCAAAGTTAGTATCTATGCTTGTCTATGCTTATCTATGCTTGTATGTATATCTGTATGTTTTGTATCAATATGCATAATTTAGGATGACCCAGCTGTTGAATCACAGCCTGTGGACCAATACCTTTCTGGGTTTGTAACTGAAAATAATATGCAGTGGGAAAATAGCTGCAATGCAACTCCTAATCAGAGACCACCAGTGCGCAATTTCATATCTGCTCAAAATGTTACTGCCATAGACATGCCACAGCTTGATCGTCAGCACAACCTAGGCAACCAGCAGGTAACCACAGATAAGCACAAGGAAAGACACGGTGTTTTTTTTTTAATTTTAACACCCTATATCTCTATAAATAGAATTCTTAAATTTAGGATTGGACAATGGGCCCCTTCCCCATAACTGGCCAGGAGTTTAATTAATAAAGCTAGGGGCAATGTCTATCTCAAGAACTGAAATTTCAAAATCTAGGAGAGGGGTCGTAGGAGGGTCTTACTATCCCTGCATTTTGAAATGTAGTGGGGGCTCAGGCGAAGTACAATTTTCAACGTCTGCTGAAGTTAAATCTTTTTAAATTATAACAGTTTCAATGATTGTTTTTTTTTGTGGAATAATACTATAGTTTATTAAATATAATTATAGATGAACATTCCCCCTTCTAGTTTAAAGCAGACATGTGCATGGTCTGGAAATTCCCCCTCGCTTTATTGGAGTAATGCCCCCAACCCCCCCCCCCCCGCCCCCCCCCCGTTTTATTCCCCTCCCTAGTTTTATTACCCTCCGCCTGCCAAAAAATGAAAAAGTAAAGCAATTTTTCGCCTATTACGACGCCATCATAGCCAATTTTTTGTATTTTTTAACTTGTTTCAATGCTTTTAAAGCCATTTTGAGGCCTATTTTTACCTTAATTTCGCTTTTTTTGCCTCTTTTTTCCCTTTTCCTTCTACTTTTTCTCTTGTTTCTCCTTTCTTTCTCTTTTTTCCCCTCTGCTTGCCCCTTCCCCATTTTGTTGCCCCCCTCCTTTTAAAAAGTTTCCCCTTTCCATGCCATGCCCCCCACCATTTTGGAATTGTCCCCCTCAATAAAACCCCAGGGGGCAGTGCGCAGGTCTGTGGAAGTATTTAAATTTAAATTTATTAAATTATTCATATGGTATAAGATACAGAAGTAAAAATTATACACTTATGCACAAATTGTTTACATATGGTAAAAAGAAACCAGATAAAATGGCATGCATTTTTTACATACAGTCAAGTAAACAAATAATTTATTATTATTATTTGTTTAGTGACAGGCGAAATACTAAAATTTTAAGTCCCATTTTTGAAGAGTTAATATTATTGTTAATTATTGTTTCCAGTGAAGTTTTTATCATAAACATACAAAGCTTTTTTGTAGGAACCTATTTTTGACTTGACTGACAAAAATAGGTATGATATACCTGAAAATGTCCAGTTAAAAAAAAGGCTTGTAAGTTTTTTTTTCTTGTTCAATCGACAAAGCTTATTAAACTTTGTGTTTTGAATCGCCAATAGGCAGGAATGTACCCAGGGTTTCATTCTTTGCCAAAACACAGTTTTTTAGTTAAAAACAGTGTTTAAATATTTTTTAGACCTGAATAGGCTGTTTTAGTATATAAAATTTAATATTAGACCTAAAACACTTAAATTATTGATTTAAAAAAACTTTGTTTAAAAATCGGACCCCCCCCTAAATTTGAAATCTGGCACCCAGGGTTGACCCCCCTTAGAAAGCCAAGAGAGTCCAGACCCCCCCCCCTAAAAAATTTTGGCCTTCCACATGGGGGTGCAGCCACTCCTTAGCGGACCCGACCAAAAACATCTATGGGAACATCACTAGTATAAAGTATATTATAGTACTACAAACTAAAAACATATTTTTGGCACATCTCAATGCTAATTAAAACTTTGCTTAAGTTGTATATAAAATAATTTAACAAGAAAACAAAACATTGACACAGACTTAGGGAATCAATAACTAAATTGTGGTTGGCTGGCTTGGTTTTAAATATCAAGATATGTTTTTAGAATTAATTTTGGTTTTGTATGGTTTAAAATTTGTAGGTTATTAGACATAAACATTTTTTGTCGTTTGTACGTGAGTTACCAAGTACCTAAACGTACTCATTTTAATTTTATTTTACTTATGGTATTTTTGGGCTTGGACACTAATGATTGTAAATTTGCATTTAATGTTGTCGTTCCATAAACGACCTGGTTCTCCCAGAACACTGCTTTACTATGTTACAATTTTGTTAGTCTCGAAACCCTTTCATGAGAAATTAAAATATATTCTTCATCCTTCATGCTTAGCAGGAAAGCTGCCAGTATGCCTAGTACTTGCTGGTTAAAGTTGTTACCCTGTCTTAAATTCTGTTCCAGAGAGTACTTTTGTTTGGTTCATACCATGCTGGCCAGAGCCGAAATTTGCGTAATAGGAGTTATTTTAAAGTTTAAGTTGCTATAAATGACGAAAGTGCTGTGCAATTTATGATGAAGGGACCAGCAACTGCCTAATATTTAACCTTAATAGACAAGGGCGTAGCCAGGGGGGGGTTGTAGGGGTGGCAACCCCCCCCCCTTTTGGGTTGGCGGAGGTAAAAATTTGGGGGTCCAAAGAGAACAATTTTAAAAAATTTCCTCGCGCTTCGCTCCGCTCAGCGCTCGACATTTATATACCTTTTTACAACATTTAAGTGATGTTTTTATTGAATTTCAAAGACAATTTTAGAAAATTTTTTCGTGCTATCGCACGATTTTTAATGTTATACCTTTTTAAACCGGAAATTTTTCAAGTTTAACTTAAAAAAACAATGCAAATAACAACAAAAAGAATCACCTAGCGCGAAGCGCAAAAATTTTTACCCTTTTTTAATGTCTTTTTTACGGTATTTTGAAAATTTGGCGTACAACCCCCTACAACCCCCCCCCCTTTTGAAAAATTTGTATGGAGTACAACCCCCCCCTTTCCGAAATCCTGGCTACGCCCCTGTTAATAGAACATTTACACACTTAATTTTCAAATTGTGTTCTAGGTCCCATCTGAGCCGCAGCAAATTTCAAGGAATACAACACCCCAGAAAAGGTTATAATTTTTTATATATTTTAATATTTTTTTGCCCTGAATTTATCCTTTAATTACCAAAAATGGTGAATAACAATTCCTTCTTGGTATACACGGCACAAAGCTGCGGCTTGGGGTATGCAGGGGCGGCAAAAATTTAAACTGATTTATAAAGAAGTCAAAATCTTTGGGGGATATCATTAGTTAGTCATTTGGGAGGGTAGTTCAGTTTATCTAAAACAAAGAAAGATCACCAAATTTATTTAAACTAAAAACGATAAACTGAGCTATTCACGGTCAAAAAATTTTCTCCATTTTATTAGTCACTGTGCCCTCCACTTGTTTTATTGCCTCTTTCCCCACGTGAAAATAATAAAAATACAAAAAAAAATTGCTAATTTTTCGCAAGTTTTAGCCTATTTTATTTCATTTAGAGTCATTTTAGACGTATTTTTTATTACATTTTTGTCCGCTTTTTTTTTCTTCATTTTTTCTTCTTTTTCTCAGTTTTTTTTCTCCTTTGCTTTCCTCCCCTGTTTTATTGCACCCACCTTTTCAAGAAATCGCACCCTCCCCAATAAAAACCGCACGGACAGTATACAGGTTGCCTGGTTTGCGTCTATACTTTTTGTATTAACTGATAGCTTTATACAACTTACTACACTGCACATGTTAGACACTTTACTTTTCCCTTAAGTTTTAAAATCTCCCATAATTTTCAGTAAAATTTGAGCAGCATAGTTTTTGGTAATGGCATCTCTTTTCAAAATCCTGTTACATACTTTGCTGCCGGGTGTCAATTTATCTTTTAAGCTATCTATATTCTTTATTTAATAAATAAAAAATTGCTTGTGACTGCTAAAAATTGCTTTGAGATCTTTAGCTCTTTTTTTAGCTATTATCCCTTTCTATAAAATAAAAAAACAATTGAAATAAAAGTTTAAAACACGATTTCAGGAAAAAAAAACAAATCAAAAAGTTTCTGCAAAAACAATTTCAAAAATTAAAAAGTGTAAAAAATGTTTTTGCTTAAAGCTAATTTAAAAAAGTTCAATGTTGTTTATTTTTATTGATTTTTTTTCCGGTTAAGCAATTGTCATTGCCATTTCCAATGCTTACACTAAGAGTCCATTTACAACAGCTGATAGGTGACGCACAGCGCACACCTTTCATACCGCAGCGACAATGACGGTGTGATGATGTATCCACTGCCACTCCAAGTGAAGTGAACTACCTCCAAACTGTGAAGCGGCCTTAACTACCTCCAGAAAGTTTCTCTTGCAATTTGAGAATCCGTTATCTGTAATTATTTAGTTGATTTAGGTGATAGGTGATCAGTAAGCTTTGGAGAGAATTTACATTTTATGAAAAGAAAATCCATTCTCTCTATTTCTTTTTTTTGGGATTGGGGTGGGGTTTACAATCACAGAAACACTTTTTGTTTTATCAGCCACATGCATCGTTTGGTTTTGTTTTTGTTTTTTTGGGAGTGTATTTTTACCATATTAATTATATCATTTTTCAGTTTGGACAAAATAATGGTTAAAAACTTTAATTTTTAGTTAAAAAACTCTTCTTTATAGCATTTTTTGTCTTTTTTTGCTGAAAAACTTTTTTTTTAAAAATTTTTACCATAAAATAATAAGTTTGAAATTTATGAAATGACAGCTTAAAAACATTTTTTTGGTTTTTGTAAGTTCCTAAAACAATACTATCCAAATAATATGATTTTTCCACCATTTTTTTGTGCCAATAGGTTAGGCTTTCCCATAACTCACCATCAAACGCTAGACTAAGATTAAGAGACTAAAAGACTTTATCGATTTTTTAGAGTATAGGTTTAGCCCATAAAACTGTGCAGAATATTTTTGGATGTCCACTCTTGAACACTTATGTATTTTAAATTAAGGTATAAAATTCATTCCCAATTTAGGACCAAGCTTATCAAACCTACGGTTACTGAAACTGAAACATCAATTAACAGAAGTCAAAACTTTTCTACCTCTACTATAACAGTAATTTTTTTTAAATGAATTTATTTTCAATGATAACCATTAGACCCTAGACCGGGCAACAAAATGGAAAAGATAATTCTCTTTTAATAGCGCTTGTACTTTAAGTTTCATTGACATGCAAGGTAGACAGATCAGATATACATGCCTGGCGCGTGTCACAGGTAATACTACGTATACGTCACATCTGTTTCTATATTCTTTCTTATAACTTACGAACTAAAACTTTTTTTAAATATCTGTGTGGTTATCTACAATAACAAGAGTGATCGCTTTTGATTGACTATACCAACTATTTGCACACCTGTTTGTTTTTTTTATTTTAGGCTTCTAGTGGTGTGAATTCATATATGTCTGAGAAATACAAAACTGATCATCTGAGTCAAACTGTTTTGCAACTTGAGCGTGAAAAACTGGAAGCGGAAACTTCTTTAATAAAGTTGAAATTAAGAACTGAAACCGAAAAATATTGTTATTTCTCCGAAGGAAGAGCATTAATAAAGCGAAAAATGGAGTATTTGAACCTTCAAATGTCAAAAAATAATGAATAAAATCATTAAAAATAGTTTTACTGCTTGTGTAACTTAATTTTAAAAAATAAGACGAGGCTTAATTCTGAGAAATTATGATTATAATATTCTTGCTACAAGCCACTGACACTGACAGTAATGTGAAATATTGAAAAATATGAAAAATCATTTTTAACTTGTGAAATTTATTATCCAACAATACACATTAAGAGAAAACTTTTACTTTATTTTATTGGTAAAAAAAAGTTTGTTGCTCACAATTTTGAGTGGGGTAATACATTCATAGGTGTTTTTGGGGGGGGACAGGGGTGCATTCCCCCTAGAGCCAAAATTTTGGACCCCCCCAGAAATAATTCAGGGGGGCCCCCCCCCTCCCCCCCAAAGCTCGAGAGCGGTCGGGCCTGACCCCCCCCTAGCGAGGCTGACCCCCCTCCCCCTTCCCCTTCCGACGAATTTGGAAGTATATTTTTTTATTTACTGTCAAAAACACGGGTTTTTAGTTAAAAACAGTGTTTAAATACACTTTTTAGGCCTAAATAGGCTGTTTTAATACATAAAATTCAATATTAGATTTAAAAACACTTAAATTATTGAGTTAAAAAAATTTTGTTAAAAAATTAGACCCCCTCTGACCCCCCTAAATTTGAAATCTCGCACCCGGGGTCGACCCCCCCTAAAAATCCAGGGGGTCCGGACCCCCCTGGACCCCCCCTTAAAAAATTTTGGCCTTCCACCCGGGGGTGGACCCCCCCCTTAGCGGACCCGACCAAAAACACCTATGAATAAAACACGGTTTTTTAGTTAAAAACAGTGTTTAAATACACTTTTTAGGCCTAAATAGGCTGTTTTAATACATAAAATTCAATAGTAGACCTAAAAACACTTAAATTATTGAGTTAAAAAAATTTTGCTAAAAAATTGAACCCCCCTGACCCCCCCCCCCTAAATTTGAAATCTCGCACCCGGGGTCGACCCCCCCTAAAAAGCCAGGGGGGTCCGGACCTCCCTGGACCCCCCCCCCCCCCCTAAAAAATTTTGGCCTTCCACCGACGGGTGGACCCCCCCTAGCGGACCCGACCAAAAACACCTATGAATACATTATTGTTTTTATTTTTTGATGGTGCATTTTTAACATGTCTTTTCGACAATTGTAAAGGAAAAAAGGAAACACTACTTCTAGATCAAAATCCGTTCCGTTTTAATACCGGTTTTTTAACTTTTTATTGTTGTTTTAAATCGGTTTTTATTGTGGAAAACAAATAAAAAACACCAAAAATGTTAGAAAATGCCATTTAATCGCGTTTTTAACTTTTATTGGTAATACTCATTTTTTTGTATTTTTCTTTAAAATTTGCTTGGTTGTAGAAGGGGGAAATACATTTTTAGAAATGCATTGCTTTCTATTTTTTTTCTGTAAGTGCAATTTTTAGAAATTTTTTTTTGGTTTTTTTTCATTGTAGTTTTAAGTCAAAAACTTTTTTACAGCAGTTTTGTCCTTTTTATTGCGAAGTACATTTATTATGGTCTTAGTGTTAAGAGGGAGGTTTAATTACAATTTTTCAATTTTTAAGAAGATTAAATTCCCAACCCTCGTGTCTATTTGGGGTTACCTTTTCCAACCCCCCCTTCCTCTTTTTGCCAAGTTTTTTCACAAAATAAAAAAATATAAATAAAAATGTATTTTTGTTTTGTTTTCTTTAAAAAGCCGCACATTAACTGGGGATGAATTCATGTGAGATATAAAACGTATTAACTACGACAGTTTGAGTCCAAATTGTTATAAAATACTTCAACTATGACTCTTTTTATCTTTTATACCACTAGCAAAATACTATATACTTGATTTATTGTGGAGTGATATGAATTCGAGCCAAGTTATTTTCATACTGATTTGGGTGACTGTCTTTATAAAGAGCTAATAAATTGCAGAAAAAATTTATTCAAAAAAAATTAAAAATTGTGAATTTCTTCTACAAAATCAAAAGACATGCAAGGATATTTGTGTTAAATATTTATAAAGTATGGTTAAATATCCGCTGGAGATGTAATTTTCTATAATTGTAAACATAGGTTCTGCTGGTTATAAACATACATGAGGTAGTTGGTCCTGGATTTGTAGTGGGTGTTAAACCCGCATTTGGGGGGGGGGAGAATTAAAAACCAACAAACCAATTTTACCCATATGGTTTTTTTGGTGATTATTTTAATTTTGAAAGAAAAATAGAGGAAAACCAAATTTTAAGTAAAAAAGCACCTTTTTTGCTTAAACATTTATTTTCACCACAAAACTTAGTTTTAAAGGCAGTTAAAACTCATTTTAAAGAAACTTTAAATTTAAACTGAAAAAACAAGTTTTAAATTTTTAAACGTTTTTATCATTTTCCAAGATTGGGGGGTTAACCTTTCTCACACCCCACTTCTGAGTGTGGGGAGGTTTAAACCGCCCAGCTTAAAATTAGAGTTGGGGGGAGTTAACTTTTTAATCTTCCCCCATGCCCATGTATCAGACGTGTGCACTGCCCCCCCCCCCCCCGGGGTTAAAACGGGGGGGGCACGGGGGGGCAACTTTTTTGAAACGGGGGGGGGCAATAAAACGGGGGGCAAGCAGGGGGAAAGAAAAAAAGAGAAAAAAGGAGAAAAAAGAAGGGAAAAGGGAAAAAAGGAACAAAAAAAGCGAAAATAAGGTAAAAATAAGTCTAAAATGGCTTAAAATACATTGAAATAGGCTAAAAACTGCAAAAAATTCGCGATGATGGCGTCATCATAGGTCAAAAATGGCGTCATAATTTTAGGGTACTTTTTCATTTTTTGGCGGGGAGGGGGGCAATAAAACGGGGGGGGCAAATCCTCCAATAAAACGTGGGGGGGCATTTCCAGACCGTGCACAGGTCTGCATGTATTGTTATAATTTATTCCTCCACCTTTTTCTCTTCCCTCTATTAAGGATGACAAGACATCCTTCTCGCTTTTCTACCAACTCCAAAATTTTTTTTTAAATTTTTTTTTTAATAAATTGAACATATAAAATGTGATAAATGTTCCCTCAAGAAGGCTTATTTTTTTAATTTTAATTCACTTTTTTAAAATTATTTTTAAACCTTTTTCCAGGATTCTTGAAGCATATTTTTAGCGCTTTTAAATTACCCCCTTTTATTAAACCAAAAAAAACATACCCCCGCCCCTAGGCTTTTTCTTAGATTTCCCTGTGGGATATGCCATATGCGTATGATTCCCCTAGTCATATGAACCCCCTGATATGATGATAATATTATTATACTCACACATTGTTTTATAGTTTTTTTGTACATAAAGTAATAACAGATACTAAAGAATGAGATACATAATGCAAAGTAACTGAATTCATTTGTACCGAAAAGTTTTGAGTACAAAAAGGCACATTTTGTACTAATTCTATGTTACAATCCAATTGCATTTTTAGAATACTACAAACTAATAAGTCTACTTGTACTAAGTATCTCATTTTTTATTATAAATATTATGTTTTTGATAAAATTAAGTGTGCAAACTGTTTAATAAAAAATTTGTGATTTTTTTACTTTGTGTTACATAGAGTCTTAATACTGGTGCTTTTTTTATTACATAATTTCATTTTATGTCATTTTATGCTATGATATGTTTTTTTGTTAGTCACTAAATTTAAATCTTACAAGTTGTTATTAGTAAAGAAGTTTAAATGTTAAAAAAATTTTGTTGAATAAAAATTTATTTTAAACCAGAAAATTTTTTACATCATTATAATACAGGAGTTATATCTGATTATTATTTAACAACAATATTAGTTAATAGACCTGTGCACTGCATCTCCCCAAGAGATTTGATTGGGGGCAATATTAAAATGGGTTTGAGGTAAAGTTTATGTAACGGGAGGGCAATAAAGCGGGGGTGGGGGGCAAGAAGGAAAAAAGAAACAAAAAATACGGAAGTATAAGATAAAATAGGTCTGAAATGGCTTAAAATGCATTTCAATACGCTAAAAACTTCAAAAATTTTGCAATGAGGGCGTCATAATAGGTCAAAAATGGCGCCATAATCTGGGTGCCTCTTCATTTTTGGGCGAAGGAAAGGGGTGGGAACTTGTATAATCATTTTTCAAACCGTGCACAGGTCTGAGTTAAACATTTAAATTGGTTATAAAAAACCTCGCAGGACTATGAGCCATTGTAGCTATCAAAATGACAAACCATGAAAAAACAAAAAAAAAACAAATTCGATTTCTAGTAAAGATTCTGTTATTTTTTATATAAAGCTAACTATTTTTTGAACTATTTTGGAATCTATCTGATTTTCCAACACCAAACAGATTTTGTCTCTTTACAACTACACCCATCGAAATAAAAAGTTGACTTGCAGATAAGTCGTATACAGACCTGTGCACTGCCCCCCCCCCGGTTAAAACGGGGAAGCAACTTTTTTTAAACGGGGGGCAATAAAAAGGTGGGGGAAAGAAAAAAGAAGGGAAAAGGGACAAAAAATGAAAATAAAGTAAAAATAGATCTAACATGGCTTAAAATACATTGAAATAGGCTAAAAACTGCGAAAAATTCGCTATTATGACGTCATCATAGGTCAAAAATGGCGTTATAATTTTAGGGTACTTTTTAATTTGTTGGCGGGGGGGGGGCAAATCCTCCAATAAAACGAGGCGGGGGCATTTCCAGACCGTGCACAGGTCTGCCTATACGAATGAAAATCATCTAATTCTGATTGAAGAGACAATGCTTAAACTTTTGCAATGCACGGCGAAAAAAGCCAAAATATTTCTGATTGTAATGCTTCAATCACACCAAACTAGTTTTAGAATACTACACGTTCTACTCACAGTAAATGTTTACCAGTAGCCCGAGGATTGATAAACAAAACCAAATGTTTAATGAAAGGGCCTTTGTCGGTGCGTGAACGTAACTATTTCTCAGACACTGGTCATTGGACCACAGCCGTTTTCACTAAGAAGTTTCAAGTTTAGTCTATTTTATTATGCATTAAATTGAATATTATATTTTGGCGAATTTATGAAGATTTGATTAATTCATCTGACGCATCTTTAAAAAGGTTTCACGGCAAAAAACCCTGCAGTAATTTTAAAGGTGATTTTTTATGGACCTCAATTATTACGTTAGCATTTGATAGATGCAATTATCATCTATCAAATGCTAAAGTAGATAATTATGTGACAAACATTGGTGCGATTTTTAACATCCGCAGATTTCTAAACTCACATCCGCAAATTTTATACTCGAGAACTAAAAACTATATGGTAAGAATGCATTTATTAGTTTCTTATGCTTTAATAAAATGCATTAAATCGTTTGCATATGATGCATTTAATGAAATACGTATCTGTGAATTTCTAATTTGAAAATCCGCGTGCTCGGATGTCAAAATAACATCCGAGCACATTCCTAGAAACATACATGGGCAAGTTGGTTCAGAGTGAGGGAAAGAGCGGTTAGAGCCGGATTTGGGAGGGGGGTGGCTTAAAATCCGAAAAACACATTTTTATCTATATCGTTTTTTCTGAAGTGCATTTTGCCCATATTTTTTTTTTGATTTTAATGGAAAAAATTTGTAATAAACGCTCATTTTATGTCATAAACCGTTTTTATTGCATTTTTTAGTTTTATTGCTTAAAACACTCATTTTCACCTCAAAACTTATGTTTGGAGGTAGTAAAAAGTGCTTTTAAAGACATTTTTTCCTAATATTGAGAGAGGGTTAGTTATTCTTTTCTCCCCTCCACTTCTAAGCGTGGGTTAAACACCTATCCCATTTTAGAAACTTTTTTTAGGTGAGAGGTTAAGGGTTTGTTAACCAACACTCCCCCTCACAAAACGGGTTTGAAAGTAAAATATGCCAGCGATAATAATTTTTAAATAAAGACCGGTTGTTGCAAGTGATCGGTTAGAGACTGGAAATTGTCCATATTAATACCATGGTAGTAACTAATAACACCCAGTTTATAGGTTTTGTTGTAGCTGAGAACAGAGAAATTTAGAAGGCTAGATAGAACCTGACTTTGTCCAATAATATTTTCATGTTTTAAATACTGCTGCCGGAGTTAAGGAGCTGATTATTATCAAGCCTGAAAGCGTATGGTCCTTACCATAAGAGAATAGGTCAAAGTCACGTTGGTTTCCTATCCGATAAGTCAGTTATGTCGCAGTAAGCATGAGAATATGAGTCAGAGCCGCGTTGAGTAGTTACACATTTGGACCTTTTATATCGTAGTGACGAGACGACGGTACATTAACTGCGATTGTATATCAGCGGACGACTGTGGTGACGTGATTTGTTGATAAAGCGAGAGCTTTAAAATGTCAAATCGGCTGAGTGGACGATTTAGTAAGATTCGCAAGAAACCCGCTCGCCGACAGTTTTCCTGTTGTATTCCGATAGACTTCCATATGTTGCTGCGTTGAAAGGAACAAAATCGTTTGAATTGAACCATTTTCGCCGGATTTGGTATTCTTAAAAAAACAATTAAATATTGAAGGACGTAACCTACCGTGGCGAACACAAAATGAAACAAAACGGTAGTTGGGTTCAGTGGCGTGCCCAAAGGGGGGGGCGGGGAGGGCGCCCCCCCCCCCCCCCCCCCCCCCCCCCCGAAATCCGGCGCAGCCGGATTTTTTCGTAAGGGGGGAGGGACCCTTACGTTTTTTTAAATTTTGAGAGAGAAAAATTTTTTTCTTTACTATTAATACAGAAACTTTCCTGATGCCTTCCAAAAGCATACTAATAGTCAAAAAACCAAAATTTTCCCGCAACGCGGCTAGTTTAGATTGACAATTAATTTTAGTTTTTCAATTTCAAATTGACTATTTCGTTTAGTAGTTAAGGCTAAATGTTTAATAAAACTACTATGAATACTATTATCCTTTTATTAACGTTTAAACACATGTTTTAAATGTATAGGTATAAAAAAACCTTAAAATTTGTAATAAGAATCATCTGGAATTAAAATTTCTATTGTATTTTAGCGCCTTAAATTAAAAATTTTCTCCCCGAGGGGCATTCTGCCCCCCGGACCCCCCTGACAAGGGGCTCTGCCCCTTGACCCCGCTGGGGGGCTCTCGCCTCCCAGACCCCCCATTTCTTGAGAACTGCCGCCCCCCAGACCCCCTTCGGGGTTAGTATTTGCCCCCCCAGACCGCCCCCCCGAAATGAAATCCTGGGCACGCCACTGGTTGGGTTGTTATTCCATGTTTAAATTTAATCTGACCCATAGATGTTTTTGGTCGGGTCCGCTAGGGGGGGGTCCACCCCCGGGTGGAAGGCCAAAAATTTTTAGGGGGGGGGGGGTCCAGGGGGGTCAGGGACCCCCCCTGGCTTTTTAGGGGGGTCGGACCCCGGGTGCGAGAGTTCCACTGTCGGGGGGGTCCAGGGGGGTCCAATTTTTCAGCAAAATTTTTTAAACTCAATAATTTAAGTGTTTTTAGGTCTAATATTGAATTTTATGTATTAAAACAGCCTATTTAGGCCTAAAAAGTGTATTTAAACACTGTTTTTAACTAAAAACCTGTGTTTTTGACAGTAAATAAAAAAATATACTTCCAAATTGGTCGGGAGGGGGGGAGGGGGGTCCAGCCTTCCAGGGGGGGGGGGTAGGTCGGACCGCTCTCGAGCTTGGGGGGGGAGTGGGGCCCCCCTGGATTTTTTCCAGGGGGGGGGGTCCAAAATTTTGGCTCTAGGGGGGGTGGCCCCCCACCCCCTCTGTCCCCCCAAAAACATCTATGATCTGACCTACCCCCCTCCCCCTGGGAAGATTTTAGGTATTTTTTATACTAAATTTTCTTCCAAAAACGTGAATTTTTAACGCATAATCATGTATTATTATTTCTTCAAAAAAACGTGAATTTTTCACACATATTTATATAGACACATATTCATTCATATTATAGTATTATTATTTCTTCCAAAAACGTGAATTTTTAACACATATACATATAGTAATAGTATTGTAATATAAAGAGAACATTTATTGAAGTTATTATTGTTTAAAACTGTTTTGCTTTGCCCCACCTTACCCTTCTCTAAATTTCAAAATTTTGCACCCCGGGTCGACCCCACTTAAAAGCTAGGGGGGGGTCCGGACCTCCCTCCTAGAATTCAAAATTCGATTTACCTCGGGTAAATCGATTTTTGAATTTTTAGGGAGGGTGGTCCGAGAGGCTAGCCCCCCTAGCAGGCTCAGCTCCCCACCACCCCCCCTTCCCGGACCTTTCTCGCTTATGATAATGATTGTGACTCTTACTCTTTGCGTCGTAGTAACAAGTGTTAATAGACATAGAGGAGGTTCAAGATACAAAGATATAAACAATGCGACATACATGGGATGGGCAAGTTGGTCTGGAGTGGGGGGGGTTAAGTTAAACCCACAATTAGGGGGGTTAAAATCCGAAAAACGCAAAATACCCATATCGTTTTTTTTTTCTAGGGTGCATTTTACCCATGTGGTTTTTAGATTTTAAAGGGAAAAAAGAGGTAAAAAACGCTAATTTTAGGTCAAAATCCCTATTTATAGCATTTTTAAGTTTTTTATTGTTTAAAACAATAGTTTTGCCCTCAAAATTTAGAGGCAGTTCAAAGTGAATTTAAAGACATTTTTCCTTCCTTTTACCGAAATTCGGGGGGTTCCCTGTTCATATTTTCTTCTCCGCCCACTTTTTAGTCGGGTTGTTAAACCCCTTCTCAGAATTTGGGGGGGGGTTAACCCCCCGTGTCCATGTGTCCGTATGCAATTTGATCTACTGTGCACATTACTATTATTTACTATTGTACGTATCGACTGTTGGGGAGATATATCAAAGTATTATACGCTTTTTTTAAACACATCTGAAACATGGAGCTCTGGAGCATGATTTGAGGGTGGGAATATCAATTTTTCATACATTTGCCCCACCCACCAAAAAGCACAACAAAATTCCTGATTTTCTAAAGAGTAATAACTGCTGGATTTTCCAACCCAATTTAATAAAAAATGAAGAATCACCTTGACTGTCCAAGATAATTTTGACCATTTTTAGAAAAATAGCGATTGACTTCGGCAGTGTGTAGCTACGTATCTGAAACGTACTGGAGATGACGCAGGCGGATGTAAAACTGTTTAATTTTTAGTCCGATACTCCAGCAAGCAAACGAAGAACGGATAGCGCACGAGGGCGACGTCAGCTAAAAAGTATAAAATGATAAAAATCGTCTAAAATTAGTGGAATTAGAATCAGTAAAATCAACGTGACTCTGACTTATAATAATGTTAAATCGTGAGTGTTGGTTAAAGAGTAAAAAAAGTCACAGTTGATCATAGGTGGGAAGCCTTCCGGATTTTTTTTTTGGGGGAATACCCGTGTTTGCGATATTCCCCCCCCCCCCCAAAAAAAATGGAGGGGGGGTTGTCGGTGTACCGAAAAATTTTTTTGGGGTACCGGTATACCTTACTTAACTCAAATACCCCATTTTTAGCGTTTCTAGTACTGGAATCCCCCAAAGCTTAGGGGGGGGGGCATGCATGGGAAAGTTTTTTTTTCTGTAATGTATTTTACTTATATTGTTTTTCGATTTTAAACGAAAAACAGGTAAAACACGCTAATTTTATGTCAAAAAGCTCTTTTTACTGCATTTTTGAGCTTTTTATTGCTTTAAACATTGCTTTTGACCTCAAAACTTAAGTTTGGAGGTAGTTAGAAGTCATTTTAAAGTGGTTTTTTCTGGATTTTAAACTTATCTGCTCCGGAGCCGGAGCGATCTTCCTTGAACTCATTTGGATATTCACCCCCTTTGGACCGCAAGCTTCTAAATTATGAAATATCTTTTACCTGGTGTAAAGACACCACCCCCTAGCTTTTAACCGTGTTTCTCTATGTTGACAACAAACATGACAACATAAAACGGAAAAAGTAAACATGACCTGTGAGTGCTAACCTGATAAATGCGAAGATGCAATCGTTAACGAAGGTGTCCATCATGAGTTGGTAGTAGAAGGGGGGGGGGGGGGTTGGGGGTGAGTAAAGCAAGAAGTGTGTTGAGGCACAAATCCTGGGCTAAATGCAACTCTTGCCGTTGGTAAAAGACAACAGGAGTTGGAAGTCGAATCTATCCACCAGCCCTCCGTCACCGAGTATGACCTTAAAATTTTTGATTTCTTATACAACTGAAAAATGAGTACATTGAATCACAACTGACTAAGCAATGAAAAGTGCGAGAAAATGTTTTTAAAATTATTTGTCATAACTTTTAAATTTTTAATCCCACTATAAAACAATCTAAAGGAGGGGGTTTGCAGACCTGTGCACTTCACGGTCTGGAAATGCCCCCGTTTTATTGGAGGATTTGCCCCCCCCCCTCCGTTTTATTGCCCCCCGCCAAAAAATGAAAAAATACCCCCTAAATTATGACGCCATTTTTGACCTATGATGAGGCCATCATCGCAAATTTTTTAACAGTTTTTAGCCAATTTCAATGTATTTTAAGCCATTTCTCAGAGCTATTCTACATTATTTTCGCTTTTTTGTCCCTTTTTTCCCTTTTTTTTTCTCTTTTTCCCTTTTTTTCTCTTTTTCTTTCTTTCCCCTCTGCTTGTCTCCCTGTTTCAAAAAAGTTTTCCCCTCGTTTTGGAATAGCCCCCCCAATATAACCCCGAGGAGAAATTCGAAGGTCTGGAATTCGTCCAGCGTGGTCATACCAAAATTACAAAACAAAATAACACAAATTTGGAAGGGGTGACCAATTAAAACATTAAGAAATAGTGGGTCCAGCGCATAGATGTTTTTGGTTGGGTCCTGTTAGGGGGGGTCCAGACTCGGGTGGAAGGGCAAAAATCTTTTCAGGGGGATGGTCCGGACCTCCCTGACTTTTTAAGGGGTCGACTCGGGGTGCAAGATTTTAAATTTAGGGAGGGGGTCTGGTCAGGGGGTCCCTGATTCTTTAACAATGGTTTTTTAAATCAATAATTTAAGTGTTTTTGGGTCTAATATTGAATTTTATATACTAAAACAGCCTAATTAGGCCTAAAAAGTGTATTTAAACTCTGTTTTTAACTAAAAAACCGTGTTTTTGACAGTGAATAAAAAAATATACTTCTAAATTGGTCGGGAAGGGGGGAAGGGGATCAGCCTCGCTCAGGGGCTCAGGCCGGCCGAAACCGCCTTGGGGTGTTGGGGGGGGAGGGGGGCCTAGGATTTTTTCTAGGAGGGGTCCAAAATTTTGGCTCTCAGAAAAGGGTGCACCCCTCTGTCCCCCCAAAACATCTATGGTTCAGCGTGGTAATACCAAGATCACAAAACAAAGTAACACAAACTTAGAAGTGGAGACTATAATAATTAATCGAGCACGGATCGAAACGCGAAGAAATTTGTAAAAAATGGCCATTTTAGATCCTCAAAGTTCTATACCTGGCGTTGGCGACCCAAAAGGGGGGTCTAACCCAAAATTTTTCTCTTTGTCCATCCAGAAGGGGGAAGGGTCAAACCCCCGTAGACCCTCCCTGCTACGCTCATGGGGGGTATAGAAGTACATTTTACATGATTTTACATACCTGATTCACAGCTCTGAAAAATGAGCCTCCACTCACTTTACGGAACTGTCGACCGTTGCCTACCTCTCGCTGCAATTCTCTTCAAAATCTTCTTCCAACTCATCTCCGTCTAACTCCTCATCAATGTCATTAATTTCAGCATCGGTGATGCCATAGGTCAACGCATATGTTGTGCAGGATAGCACAGGCGACTATCACAGCGATGGCCTAAAATAAAATTTTCTATAAAATTTAGTTTTACAGTGATTGAAATGCATTTTTTATATGGTACAAATTAGAGTCTTCTTATTTTCCCTTTAAGGGAGGTAATAGGTGGGTGCATAGATAGTCAGGGGGGTTATACTCCCAAAAATCCCGACTTTGGCGATTTGGGGAGTTGGGTATACGACCCCCCAAAATCCAAGAGGCTGCCCATCTATGTGTGGGTGCATATGTAGCCGGTGGAAGGAAGGAGTGTGGGGGATTGAGGTTATACTCTTCCCTTTTAAAAATTTTAAGTCATTCCATGTCAAATCAACTGAAAAAAGTTACCCCCCTTTTTTCCCGAGGTTAAATTTCTGTCAGTGTAAATGTCATGTAATGCACGGACAGGGGAGAAATTTAATGCTCAGGGATATAATATTTTGTTGTGGAGACTTGCAGGCAGTGGAGATTGGGAGAATTCTTGTCAAATTCTGGGAAGGCAAACAGTTTAAGGTACTGCCTTTTCTTTTTTAAACCAATCAACAACAATCAAAATTTCAATTTAATAGACTAAAGTCGTTACAGAATTAAAAGGTGCTTATAAAACTTTTTGATAGCATTTTTTTGTTTTGTTTTTAAATAAAAATGTAAGGTCAGACCTGTGCACGGTCTGAAAATTCCCCCCCGCGTTATTGAAGGATCTTCCTCCCCCCTTCTTGTTTTATCCCCCTAGCAAAAAAAAAGTAACTAAAAATTATGGCGCCATTTTTGACCTATAATGAGCGCCCCCCCCATCATCACAAAATTTTTGTGGTTTTCAGCTTATTTGATTGCATTGACCTATTTTTACCTTATTTTCGGTTTTTTTGTTACGTTTTTATGATTTTTTCTATTTTTTTCTTTCTTCCCTATCCTTTCCCTGTTATAAATTTGGCATCCTAGTTGCCCAATGGGGGGGGCATTCTCGTGCCCCCCCATTTTGAAATTGCCACCCTCCAATAAAACCCCTAGGAG
>JASAMX010026068.1:0-50979 GCA_030248175.1 Microlaimidae sp. YZB2_3
TTGTAGGGAAGACTATTTTTTTGTATTAATGAAGAATTGTATAAAAATTAACCAAATTGTCATGGCATATTATATTGGAATGACAATGAAAATTAGTTCATTTAGTAAAATTAAATTTTTAATAGATCTGAATTAAATTTTTAAAAAACATTGTATAACTTTAATGCTTTAGTAAAGGTAAATACGTAAAATAGAATCTTTTAAATCATGATCTTCAATGCGTTTGAAATTAGTCGCAACGTATTAGTAACACAAAAAGGAATATTTTGCAAACTTAGCTAAACAATAAATATCGAACAGCAAAAAATTGAACACTGAAACTTATATGAAATGGCATAAAATTTTATAATTCGAAAAAAAACCTTGCGTGATTATGCTATTCTGCAAACGTAGAGCAGAAATAACATTTTTGATATTTTTTAAGTATTTTTTAAGTTTTAGATTCGTACATGTTGTGCTATTAGATTTGTGTTAAATTTTACAAAGGGTTTAGAAAAATATTACATAATTTATATCTTTTTTAATGTATGTAGCTTTTGGTTTTTGACAGTTGCAACTTTGGAAAATATACAATATGGAACATATTATGCGTTAAAAATTGCACTAAAAAAGTCAAAAAGTGCGGGTAATATAGAATTTTTTATGTAATATATAAATGTCTAATGTTTTTACGATAACATTCATTTAGGTAATAATATTAGTCAAAAAGGTTAGGTTTAGAAAATATGTTTGCAAATTATTGACCTTTTTTTAATAGTTAAATAAATTATTCTAACTAAGTTTTGATGTATATTTTAGTTCGACTGATCTATCTAGATTATTAAAAAAGTATTATTTTCGTTTTCGCTAAAACTAAAAAGAGAAACGAGACCTATTGTTTACTTTGCTATAACATTCAAGAAATAAGAAAGTAATTGAAACGTTTTTAATCTTGGTTAAAAAATATTATTTTAATAAAAGATTTATAGACTATATTATGAAAATATTCAATAGACGCGTCACGATAGCTTGAACACTGTTTTAGTTTTTTTTTAAATAAAATGTTTTTTAAGAATTTTTACCCCAAATCAAATAAAAAGCATGCGCACTAAAAATTTACATAAATAATAATATACTTTTTTAAAATTTATTAGTGTTGTCTCTCTTTAAACTTTAAAATAAATTTTTGCTCCCTACCACCGTGCGAAAGTCTAAAGTCATGACTAGAGTAATAGCGGTTATTTATAGTTCATGAAAAATTTTTTAACTGTTTTAATTGAATGAATTTTAAAAAAATGTTTTTAAAAAAATCTTGGTAAAAATTACAATTTTTACTAAAAATTTTAAAGACCAAAATTTTAAACTTTACGTCTTCATGGAATTATCAAAATAAAACTTATTTTAGTTTTGCATTATGAAATTTTTTTTGTTTTTGTAATTATTCTATTCCAAAAAAATACAAAAAAGCTAGGCAAAAACCGGCGCGAGTCATTCGTATCTTGTTATCTATCATTCAAGCGTGAAGGCGTCAAAAACAAAAGGGAAGGAAAGCGAAAAACAGGCGCAGAAGTCGCGAAAAACTAAATTACAGTAACTGCCTTATATTCGGCTAGCCTTAGTTTCGGCCACTGGCTGTTATTTTCCCCATGTGCAAAGTTACAAAACAAACTACGTATGGCTAGACAAACCGCGTGCCATCTATCTAGCCAAACGCAGTTTATTTCATAACTCTGCGCGTGGCAAATATACCAGGTCGACGGCCGAAATTAAGGCTGACCGGTTTTAAGCCAGTTACCCTACTAGATCGATAATAAAAACTGTTCCGTCGCTCACGAAATTGTTTTATTGAAATGTCCCGAAACCGTCGCTACCACCTCGATTCCCGGGACGCAGCAGTGGGTCCATCACGGCGCTGTAGGGTCGCTGCGGTGTGCGGAACGGGCTCTGCGCGTCCCCGTCGATCACGTGAGATGACGTCACGGCGGGGTGATTGACTCCCAACGGCATCGGCTGCCGGCCCTTTGTTTTTTCGACGTACTCTGATTGGATAATACCGATGGTGGACAGGGCTTTGACGGGGTTACGCGGCGTCGTCTGGGCGCGCCGTTTCGGAGGTTTCACGCCTTTCGGGGTGCTTAGTCTGAAATATTTTGTTTAATTTAAAATAATCAATTAAATATAATTAATATTAGTATTTGTCGAGGTCACTATTAATGTTACTATTAGGTATTAATAAAATTTCAATAGTCGACGCTTTGGCGCAATGGCAGAATGTTCGTCTTGCGTACAGAAAGTCCCAAAATAGAATCCCAGCTGAGATACGCTATATTGTGGTAATATTATAACGGCATTGTTATGTAGAGTGTTTGGTTGCGAAGTTAGCGCTGCGTAATCGACCTTTTATATCCTGTTTTCAGCGAAATAAATATATACTCGGACTATATATTTTCGCTCGTTTTTGGCTAAATTTTTGGCCACGATGGTCAAAACACTCCCGTTTAAACGGAACTTGTTCAGTGTTAAATATCTTCACAAAATTACGAAGTTACAGAATCACTTTTAGCCATTTAGCGCTCAGGACAAAAATGTGGATCTCTCATTTATTGGAGATCAATTTTTTTCCAAGCGCTAATTGGCTAACACAGCTCCTCCCACAACCATTCCCACAGAGCAAAACATATATGACGTGATAATGAATACTATATGACATTTTGAGGGTCCTTAAAATCCTGACGTGGCCGAATTTATGTCAAGCTCTCAATCAAAACAAAGAGTTTTCCAGCCCAACAAGCCTTTGGAGCCCTATTTACAACATTTAGAGCGTCTCAAAGTTCTAGGCTCTTGGCGCCCGAAAATGGGAACTTCGATAGAACTTAAAGTAAAAAATGGTTTGAGAATAAGGTTTAGGCTTTGGTGTAGGCACTAACTATTTTAAACGCTTGCTTTTATCTTCTCCCGCTCTCAGTTCTAATTTTTTTTGTTTCTAACGACCCTAAGGTATCCCGGCCCGGCCATAAAAAAAAGACAGCCAAAATACCTTTGGGTGTCTGGTGTGACGGCGTTCAAGGCGTCCGGGTCGATGTTCACCGATTCCCGTTTGGCGACGGTTCCGGAATCCGGATTTCCGGACCCGGAATCCCGGTAGAATTCCGAGAATCCCTCGTCCAGTTTTTCCGGAATCGCCACTTTTTCCGCTTTGGCGTTCGACGGGGACAGACCGGGCAGTTGAAACCCGGGTAACTGAAACCCGGACATTTCGGACCGCGGCCGAGTCGTCCGCGGAGGTTTCACCGGATGCATTTCTTCTAAAAAATAAACTTTTTTATTGTGTTTTACGTAAAAAAAAACATTTTGCGTTTTTATAAGAAACATATTCAATGATTAGTCGTCAAAATTTAACTTATTGTAATTATATTAAAATGAAATAAATTAGCGCACCTTTTGACGACGGTTCAGAGCTGATTTTGTCTTCCGGTTTTCTTAAAGTCACATTAAGTCCGGCTTTAGTCATCTTCCCCTCCACTGTCAAAGGTGCGGTGTCCTTCGTACCAACCCTGGATGTCCATGAGCTTTGGGAGTCCTTGAGTTGAGAGAGCCGCTCCGAAACACTCATCGGTCGTTGTTCCTAAAATAAAATAAAAAACTATCTTAAAAATTCACAAGAAAAAAGCGAGTTGTTTCAACAAAAAACTATAAATCCACAGCATTATCACAGCCGTAACCGACGCACAATCAATCGAATTTGAAATACAAAAATACAAAAATCAAAAATTTGCAAGATTGATGAGGATGATCAAACATGATAGTATTGCTGTAAATGGGCATAATCCTCATTAAACTTTTATTGTCGACGTTTCGGTATAAAACACTTGTCCTTTATCAAGACATGAATCTCTTTAACGTAAGTGGGTAAAAACCTGTGGGTAAGTGAGTGGGTTTTTACCCACTTACGTTAAAGAGTTTCATGTCTTGATAAAGGTACAAGTGTTTTGTACCGAAACGTCGACAATAAAAGTTTTATGAGGATTATGCCCATTTACAGCAATACTAAAAATACAAAAACTTTAAAACCGTAAATATGGAACTTGGAGGCGTCGCAAAACTATGAGAACTGGTACTCGAAAAATTGAAAATTTGGATTTCTAAACAAAAAATAATCGCATGGGTTTTGCTTTGGGCTAAGCTAATACGCTTTAATGACTTTAAACTTTCCGCTATAAATGTTTTTATATACAGGTCCAAATGCCTTAGTTTTAACTTCCCTAATTTATAAACTCCAAGATTCTGACATCCGAAGATTGTACATTAAAATAGTTATAACCACGTTGTATTCCAAGCATAGTAAGTATAAGCAAAAATATATAATAAAGGAAAAATGAGACACTTAGAACAAACTGCTTGTAAAAAAAGGTCCCATTTAAATGGGACCTGGTCCCATTTAGATGGGACTTTTCGATTTCGGTCCCATTTAAATGGGATCCCATTTAAATGGGATTCCATATAAATAGGTCCCATTTAAATGGGATCCCATTTAAATAAGTCCCATTTAAATGGGATCCCATTTAAATAAGTCCCATTTAAATGGGATCTATTTAAGTGGAATTCCATTTAAATGGGACTTATTTAAATGGGACCCCATTTAAATGGGACCAAAATCCAAAGATCCAATTTAAATGGGACCAGGTCCCATTTAAATGGGACCGTTTTTTACAAGCAGTTTGTTCTAAGTGTTTCATTTTTTCTTTATTATATATTTTTGGTATAAGTCCCACCTGAGTAAATTGTGATATTCTCCTACTGCGACGGATTTTGCCGAAATCAGATATACGTGACCGAAAGCAACAACTATGCAAGATTAAAAACTAAGCATAATACACTACGCCGTTAGCGCGGAGTAATCGCCCTAGCATATCTTGATTTAAGCGATCAATAAATAAACTTTTTTTTTAATTCTTAATCCATGAAAATGATGAGAAACTAAAAAAATGGTTTAAAAGGCAATTTAAAGGAGAGTTTAACCGATAAAAACACATAATGGTTGCGCACTGAATCATAAACAAGTTTTAATTTCAAGCGCTAATTTCACTCTGATTTCGACTTCTTCTGCCGTAATAGCCAAAAACATTCGTAACGTACCGGTGTCTCTGGAGCTCCGTTCTGAACGGCGCTGAGGCTGTTCCGGGGGGACCTGAGCAAAACGGCGATATCCGGATCCGGCGATTTGGATTTTTCATTTCGCACCCGATACTTCCAATCCTCGTCGCCGCTGCGTTTTAAAGCTCTCAGCCTAAAAAAAACACATTGTCGTTACTGTGACACAATGAGTCAGAAGCGTCATAAAATACACGTAACTGTGACTCTTTTTATATCTCAACGCGCAAATAACCTAAACAAAATGAGTCAGAGCAACGTTGATTTTATACTAATTATGACTTTTTATGGTGTAGTAAGGACGATAACGTCGTTACTCTGACACAATGAGTCAGAAGCGTCGTAAAATACACGTAACTGTGACTCTCTTTTTTCCTTTAACACACAAATAGTAAAAACAATATGAGTCAGAGTCACGTTAATTTTATAATGATTGTGACTCTTTGTGTCAGAGCAACGACGGCATTTAGGGCTGGTTTACATCGGAGTGGCAAGTGACGCGTTCGTTTACGTCATTACACCGTCATTTTTGCTGCGGTGTGAACGCGTCATTTGTCAGCTGCCACTCTCGTGTCAACCGGCTTTTTATGTATAGATAAGACGTTTCGGAATCCACCTAATCCATCATCAGTAATTGCATCTAAAATAAATTATTGCTTTCGATTTCTCCCGTGATAATTCAATACACTAAAAATCGTTTAATTTCAAAATATTCTATCTTTCTATATTTTCTGAAAATTACATGAAATACTTATTTTTTTATTATTACAATCGCTAAGCACAAAACCCGAAGAGGTCTGAAAGTTCGGTTCCTATCACCATGGTAAGCATGATGGACAATTGGTATACGTGAAGGCGCGGTGAGCAGATTAACCCGTTGGCTATAGATTGGCTTTACGGAAGTTCGACTGTGTGATTTAAATCTCAGCGTTGCGTTATCGTAATTAATATGTGTGTAATAATTATACTATAATTTATTATGACTAACAATGTTGTACATAAGTTTGTTATTTATCATAACCTTTGCAACAATAAACTTTACTTTACTTTATTGTATTCAATAATTTACAAAGATGAACGCTTACAGAACGACGACGACATTATTTTGTATAAATAACTTGGCGATCAAATCGGGTTTACATATAGTTGCAAAATAGTTGCGAAATATTCTCTTTTTTTCATTATACGTTTGCTTCTTTCTATAATAATTTTGTTAAAAACTAACGTGTTCTTAAAACAAATTTCAGCATTTTTTATTTAATTTCCAACCTAAACTAATCTAGACTCAATTTATCAGTTTAGACTAGACAAGCAAAAGGCAATGTACTATTTTTCACTGATGGGTATGATATTTTCTATCTCAGCGCCCATGTAATCTAGACTCAATTAGATTGGACTAGTCAATTAGTGTGGAAATATCTCACCTTTCACTGATTGGTATGATATTTTCCATCTCGGAACCCATGTGAGCGTCTTCTACCGCCGGAGAGTGCTCCCGTTCTGTCGGGTAGAGGGGCTGGGTACGACTCCTGATAACTCGCTGAGCGGCGCTGGGCGGGTACCCGGGGTGGCCGACGGGGGTTATACTCGTTTGACCTTCGTGCGATATTAGCTCCGTGCTGCTAAAAATAAAAAAATAAACAATTTTTAATATAATTCATTATTTGTAATAAAAATTTAATAAATAAGTTAAAAGAAATTTCTAATGACAGTTTATTACTGAACACACACACAAGGCTCAATAACGATTAAATTATAAAACGACGTTTCATAGAAAAACTTAAGTCGATCGACGCAACCTATTATTTTCAGTTTCTAATTCATGCTATAGACAAAACTTGCGGCGTTTTTCGTTAAATTTTTGCGTATGAAAGATTGGTGAAGTGCTTGTTTTATGACACGTGGTCTGATGAAGAGTGTAAATAAAAATTCTTAAAAGTTAAAATTAACTTTTTAAAATCACGGTTTTAATTTAAGAATCAATATTTATAAATATATATGTGTAATCTGAATCCTAAAACTGAAATTTTATATTTTTTTGAAACTGGGAACCATAAAATGGTTGATTGATTTAAATATGTAATACTGTGTTTCTGAAACTGGTTACCTAGTTTAAAGATTTTAAATTTTAAATTGCTAAGTACTAATTTAAGATTTTTGATAGAACGTTTGGTGTCTTTAATTTTTTGGTCTCTAAAATTTATAACTATCGGTTAGCTGGGTATTCTTGGTGTTATAGCTTTGTTGTGGCTGCGACCAATATTTTTTATAAGTTTTGAGCTTGTAACCAAGACCTCTAATATTTAATTTATCAAAGAAAATTCCAAAAAATTCGGTTGCAACAATTCACGGAGAATCGAATATAATTTACGAATTTTGAAAACTTTCAATGGTCATTAATATTACATATAACAAATTAACATCAATTTCTAATCACTTCTACAAACTTCCTTAACAACATAACAATAAATAAAGCGTTTCGACTTCAATTTAAATTCAGTACTGCAAGAATCACAAGCAGTATGTTTATAGGAAAGGAATTTTTTGGTGAACGACGAAGCATTAATGCTTAAAAGTCAACAGTTCCACAAAATTCCGCGCTCTATTGAAAGGCACCGACCATTTAATACGCAGACGGAGATTTGAGGGATAAAAAGCGAAAGTCATCATTACTATAGCAGAATGAGCCACAATGCGTATAAAATAAATGCGACTGTGACTCATTTTAAACTAAAAACAGTAACATTATAACTGTAGAATGAGTCGCAGTCACGTGTATTTTATAATAACTGTGACTTATTTTGCTGTAGTGACAAGGAAGCGGTCAGCAGGCGCGGGCGGCTTTGAATAAACTTCCGGTAAAGAATGTAGCGGGAAAGTTGCCTATCTTGGCGGCTAGGTAATGTAAACTTTGCCGGGATTTCCTCAACATGCTCTTTTCACTTCTGCTCCTTAAGCCAATTACCAACTGTTGGCAATTTTAAGCACCTCTTGATGAAGAAAAACAAAAATCGTTCCGAACCTCATTGGACATAAACAAGAAGTTGTCTACGAAAAATATTTTACACCGTGCTTGTGAATTTTGCTTGGTTTAGTACATTACATTATACCATTTGGACTCTTTCTAAAGCACGAAGAAAGAAACTTAAAAAAAAAATAAAAATATATACACTAAAATTATGAGTACATAAACTTTTTATCACCATTTTAAAACAGTAAAATCGTATTATATTGTTTTTATAACGCTGGAAATCTTGTATTATACTAATTTAGTGACGCTTTTATAACCTCGTGTAGGAGTTCTTAGTCTTCTGTCCTTAACGAAACAAATAAAAATTTTAAAAAGTTGTGACACTGGAGTTGCAACTAGTTATTATTCACATTCAACGAACATAAAAACTACATGATCCATAAAATAGAAATGCATAAAATATTTTATAGAAATGTGGGTTGGTAGTTTTTTTGTTACACCAAGCCCATTCATAATAAATTAGTGTAAATTTTAAATTCTCATGTAAATTTTTTTACCAAAATATTTTTTTAAGTGCTGCTAATAAGTTTGTTTTTCACAGTTTACATAGTTCGGCAGATTAATATTTTTCTAGGAAATTAGCAAAAAAAAATCATGAAACTGGCAATATTTATTATTATTGATAAGTACTATTAACTGTTACACCTTTAAGGTCTCTCCGGACAGGTTTCACTTCACAGCGTTCAATAAAAAAACCAGTTGAAATACAGAACAAAAATTATTTTTTGCCTAAATAAAATGTATTTTATTATTTATTGTAATTATAGAGCATTATAATATTTTAAAATATCCCAACAACAAAAATTCGAATGAGCGGCAAAAAGTAGGAAACAAATGCGGTTTAAATATTTACAAATATTTTTCTTTTGTTTTGATCCATTGAAAAAATTATAACAAATCTACTCTCTAAAAAATCTTACTGGTTTTGATTTTGCGAATTGCATGCTCTAACAGTAAAAATCTCGTACATCGTCAACCAAAACGGTTTTTTACTGGCATACAAGTAAAAAAATACTGGTTGCGTCAGTAACCAGTAAAAAAAAATTATGGTTTCAACTGTAACCAGTAATTGTAACACTCTTTAAGTTACTGGTTACCGGTGAAACCAGCAATTTTTTTTACTGGTTACTGACGCAACCAGTATTTTCTTACTTGTATGCCAGTAAAAAACCGTTTTGGTTGACGATGTACGAGATTTTTACTGTTAGAGCATGCAATTCGCAAAGTCAAAACCAGTAAGATGTTTTAGAGAGTAAAATAAATATTAATATTACATAAAAAATGTGGCAATAAAAATATGTTCATAGCGGGAATCGATTCCTCGACCTCAAAACTTTTAACAGTGGAAGACGGGCTTTTTAAAATTCATATTAATTTTTTATGGAGACATTTTTGTATTTTGCGAGATCTCGTATGCCAAAAATCGCGATTTTCCATACAGTACTTAAGAAAATTGTCCGTAGAGACCTTAAGTGTTACATTGTCAAAACATAATCGGAATAATTTAGTAATTTCGGCAAGCCTTTAACTACTACCATTGCCTTTTGTGCTCTTTTTTTTATACGCAAAATTATGTAAACGATTTGTATATCAGACTGACTATTAATAATTTAAATGTATGCTGTTCCCTAAGCTTATTGTAAAAAAAACAGTCTATAAGCGAAAGTAAAGCTGTATCTGAAATTAATCCGGTTACTCTTTGTAAATACAGTTTAATTAATTAAAGTATGAGTCATACCGAATTTTTTGTGAACTGTTAATTTTAGCATTAATTGGCGCTTGTCATAAAGCATGACAGTGTCAGCGTCAATAAAAAAGGCTTAATTGCGTCAAGCATGTAAACAATGATGACACATCTTAAACATACGATCATAGTTTAAATAAAAAAAAGTGAAATGTATTCTCAAACCAACAAAATGTGAATTTTTCTTAATTAACAATTTTTGCACATAATAGAACTAAGGTTAGGGGTTTTGATAGATTTTAGTGACTAAAATAAACTTTATGATTGTATAAATTATAATTGTTTGTTTTAGTATAATTTAAACTGCTTTATTATCTTCTAAATTGAATAAATATTTTAAATTTAAATTTAATGTTTTTTCTGTAACAATTCTATTTTTTTTATTTTCAAACGTGTTTGATTACACCTTTCGCTTACGATTATCATACCACAACATTGGGCATAAAATATCTCTTTTAAATCGAAAAAAAAAGAAAAAAAACGTTGAAACAAGATACAGCGGAATATGACAAACATACAATTTATAAAGTAGACAGGGATGACATTTAGAAAAAAAGATTTTAAAATTGATTTTCCTTGAATTCACAGAGAAAATCCATTTACAGGTCAATATTCAGACAGCAAAGTTTATATTTTATTGATCTATAAAAAGAGCGATAAATTTCCTGCAGAAAACTATCATAATATGCTTGTCAAATGGTATTTGGGTTTTTCAAAACCATTTTTATATATTTATTTAGTGTTAAAAATTAATCTAACATTATAATAAAATTATAATTATATTAAATTAGGTAGGCGCTTGATTAAAAAGTTACTAATAATTTCCCATATAATTATATGAAATGAAAAATTAATAAATATTATTTAACTTAAAGCAAAACAAATAAAATCATTGAAAGTATAAGGCCATAAGGTAACAGTAACTAGGCCATGGGCTATAAGGTAACAGTGGATAAATATAAGGAAAATTATTTAACCAGAAACTTTAATCAGACCGCAAAGGGATTATGTAAATATGAACTTACACTAAATAATTCTATTCAAGTTTATTTTCCAGATTTGCACTATTCATAAAAACACTGATTCATTCAAAAAGCATTTAAATTATTTTTTATTTTGATGTGAGAAAATTGCTGTGATTTTAAAATAACTTACAATATACCTAATAGAAAATTCATTCAACTAAAAATTATATTTGTTGCCGAAAAAATTTCTTACATTAAAATCTTTTGATTATTACATAGATAAATGACAAAAAATATATTTGTTAGTTTGTTTCAAAATCTAAAACCGTACTCAAGGCATTTACTAAATAAAATTTTGTTTTTTTAAATATCAAGTCGGTAAAGATATATAAAAAATAATTAAAAAAGACGAAAACTGCGTTAGAACATCGTAAAAAACTTAAAAAAGTTTTAATTAAATAAAACTTAAAAAAGCCAACAAAACAAACATTTAAAAAGTATCCAGTGCGAGTTGACACGATTTCAAAATAAGCAGTTTCACTTTAACCAGAGCGGGAGAGGATTGCGGCAAGTGTCCGGGAGTGGGGCAAAGGTGTCCTTGGCGAAGGTTTACAACTGGACACTAATTTCATTGACGCCCCCACTTTCTATGGACGTTCGGCTGTTTAGTTTATGCCGATGATTGGGGCGGGGGATCCCCCCGCCTTCACTTCAGTTTGGAATAACACACACTCGCGCACTTCTTTCCAAAATAAACAACGGCGGACGCGCCCTGGAATTGTGCAACGTTCGTTCGATAATAAGCTAACACTCAGCTGCTTCCGAGGTTTTTTGTCAAGCAAACTTCTACTATTCAAAATAAGGAATCGTTTTTAACGGCTTTGCAAAACGCTTACGCTTTGAAATAAAGAGTCATTTTAACGTTTCCAATTGCAAAAAAAAAACACCGAGAAGTTACATTTTACATAAAGTTTTTAATTTTTGAATTTATCGACCAATTATAGTTTCGATAACACCGATTGGTTTCAAAATTATATTGAATTGTTAAACGGAAAAAATTTATCACAAGAAATAGGTATTATATGAGCAAATATTCTTATTTAAAAAAATAAATCAAGAAAAAATTAGGGATACCATACTCTTAAATACATCGCACACGTTTTCGTGAGGTTTTACTCAAAAAAAAAGGAAATTTTTCGATTTCGTAACGAAAAATTAATTTCTCCGGAAAGTATTTACACAAAAGCACAAAGATTTTTTAAAAGGTTTCATAAAAAACAAATATTGAAATTAGTTTTGAAACCAAACTCTTAGGCAGAACATTTAGAAAAAACTTACTAACGTTTTAACTTCCATTAAACAAAAAATTTTGGAAAAAGGCAAAAAAATGAGAAAAAGTTTCGGATAAAAAATAACCGCAAAAGTCAAGTTTTAGCCAAGTTACATAAAAAATCGAACTTTTTTGGTGACACTTTAGAAAACAAAACACTTTAGAAAATTAAACTTCAGTTATCCTAAAAAATTAGTGAAAATATATCATCAAAAACCGTGAAATTTCTGGTGTGCAGACGAAAAAGGAAAATTATATGGGGCATACTCCCCAAAACGTTCAGCTTTGATGTGCAATTATATCAATACAATCAATCACTACATTTCACCACTAAATAATCAATACATTTCACTTTACTGCAACGTTTTTTTAAATCACAATCAGTATAAACTCAACGTGATTTTGACTCATAATGTTCATAGTAGCTGTGTGCTTAAATTCAAAAACAAATCACAAGTACAAATATTTTATGAGAATTTTGACTTATTCTGCCATGATAACGACGAATATTTCGAGCAACACGTTGATTTCAAAACAAACACTCGGGGATTACACTTTCACTTGGGCGGACATTGGTAAAGGTCAGATGTTTACTGCGGGATCGAAAGATACAGTAACAGATAAGATGAAGATAAAACGTAAACGCTTTTGTTGTAAAGTTTGTTTTTGCAAAAGCTTTAGGTTTAAGTTAAAAATAGAAATTAGATTTTAAATCCCCACAATTTATAACTTAAAAAAAGGGTTTTCAGTTAGTTTGAGGGGTTCCCGGAAATTTCGTCTTTTACAATACATATTTAAACATCTCGTCTTTTACAACTCGTCTTCGGAAAACTCGTCTTTTAAACATTTCTTCTTCGGAAAACTCGTCTTTTGATGCGATTTTGTAAACGCACTTTTCAAAAGACAAGTTTCTCTTATTTTTTGACTAAAACAATGTATTGAAAACCTTTTTTACCTAAACCTAAGCAAAAGCCAAAAATCAAGCAAAATTTTTATCATAATAAACTTTTAATAATTGATTTATTCAAAAAACTGAGAAACTAAGCCTAAGCAAAACCTAAAAATCAAGCAAAACTTTATCATGGTAAATTTGGATTTAATGATGCTTTTTGAACTGAAGAGTAAAAACCGTATTTTTTTCCTAAGCCTAAGCAAAACCCAAAAATCAAAGAAAATTTTATCATTGGGGTGGAAACTCGTATTTTTGAAAGTACGTTTACAAAATCGCATCCAAAAGACGAGTTTTCCGAAGACGATATGTTTAAAAGACGAGTTTTCCGAAGACGAGATGTTGAAAGACGAGATGTGAAGGACGAAATTTCCGGACACCGTTTGCGGGCATAAAATTAATTGTCCAACATACAGAAGTTCATGTGTAAGTCAAGAACTGCCTATTTAATTTAGAATATAACATTTTTTTAATTACCTCTCAACAACAATTTCAAGTCAGTTCAGTATCGGTTTCAAAAAAGTTTTCAAGCCACAAAATAAAGTATTATGCAATGCATTCTCTCCAGGATATACTTTTATGTAGATTCATTTTTTCAAATCAACCCTCTTAAAAAATTTTTTGTATGATGTGCTTTCCAGCGATATCTTATTTAGCCTTAGATTTTTTGTTTATGGAGGGGATGGAAAACAAAAAAAAAGACAAACATACGTGGTTTTATTTCTTTATTAATAAATTACTAACAAACTAATGACAGAAGGAATGAAACTTGAATTAAACAAAATAATCAAAACTATAATTAATTCAAAAATGATGCAGAATGGAAAAAGAATTAAGTTGAGCAGATTTTCACATACGAAAAATTAAGTTAGATGATCGTTTTTTCCTGTCCGCACTATTTTTGTCGAGACAACTTTTATAAACCAAAAAATAATAAAAACTGAAGATACCGCACAGAAACAAGAAATAGAGGAATAATGATTTTTTCACGTAACAAATTTTCTTTATTAAGCTGTTTCTCCGTCCATCTGCGTGAGTTTTGTTATCTCTGGTTTTTTTAAGCAATCCATGAATCTCGCGAAAGTGATAATGACGTCTGGAAAGTGCGCTCGCAACTGCTGAATCTTATAAATTCCTCGTTACTCTAACACAATGAGTCATAAGCCTCGTAAAATACTCTGATAATCTTAACACAAAAAATCTAAACAAAATGAGTCAGAGCCACGTTGATTTTGTGCTAATTGTGACTTTTTGGGTCAGAGTAACGACGAGTTATTTGGTTATAAACCTGCGCACAAATACGGAACGTCCTAATACCAAAAATATATAACATAAAAATATGTGACTTCATATATTTCTCAGACACATTGGCTGCTCTTATTAGGGCGCGCCCTAATAAGACCGCGCCCTTATTAGCACACCATGGCCCTAATAAGGGCGCGCCCTAATAAGCACACTTATCGATTTTCAAAAAAAAAAGATTATTTATAAGTCTGTTTTATGCAATTGTTATCGAAGCTGCAGTGGTTCAGTAGTAATGATTCGGCCTACTCCTGAGTAAGTGACGGGTTGGAAACCTGCGGACAGTAGACTTTTTGTATTTTTTTCTTTTCAAAAAATTGTCAATCTTAATTTCTGTTTTATTATTTTTCTTTTAATTTAACATAAGTATTCCATCAAAAAAATAGTCGTTTATTTTGTTATTGTGTTTTGGAAATTATACTTATTAACCATCGTTTATTTTGTTATTGTGTTTTGGAATTATACTTACCGTATTCCTAACAATAGAAAACTAACCAAAAATAAATGAATGCACTAATTTAAATGTCTAAATCCATTTGAAATATGAGCTAAACAATAAAAAAAAGATTTAAAACTACTTCGTTTAGTGTGAGTTTTGTGAAAATGAATGATAATACTTACCTTATACTTGCTTTTTATATTTATGTATTAAGGAGCACTGTCCCCCCAAGATTTACTAATGTCTATTAACTAAAATCTGAGCTGACCGCGTTATAGGAATTTGATAGTGTCTTATTTTTAAAGAAAAAATACAAGAGAGCACGGAACAGTTGTTTTTTTAAGAAAATGGATTTTACTACGAGGGTCCTATTTATTAAGGGTCATACCATAATTTTCAGCAGAAAAAACTTTTCATACCTTTTCTGTTGAAACAAAAAATAAAATTGGAATGCTAAATTACTCAATTGTTATGTAAGTATCAATTCCAAAAAAGAAAACAAAAATAAACGACTATTTTTTTGGTGGGCTATTTATGTTAAAATAAAAGAAAAATAATCACACAAAAAATAAGATTGACAATTTTTTGAAAAGAAAAAAATGCAAAAAGTTCGTCCATCCGGAGGTATCGAAACCGTCACTTGCTCAGTGGAGGCTGAATGACTACCACTAAGCCATTGCAGCTACGATAACGGCCGCATATACAGACTTATAAATAATCTTTTTTTTTTGAAAATTGATAAGTGTGCTAATTAGGGGGCGCCGGATGTGCTAATAAGGGCGCGCCCTAATAAGAACGCGCTCTTATTAGGGGGCGCCCTTATAAGAGCGCTTACACGCCCTAATAATGGCCTTCCTTTAATAAACCGGGCCCTAATTAGCACATCCGAGTGCCCTAATAAGAGCGCGCTCTTATTGGGGCGCGCCCTAATAAGAGCAGTCAATGTGTCTGAGAAATATATGAAGTCACATATTTTTCCTTTATTATTATGTTATATATATATATATATTTTTGCTAATACTAAGCTAAACATCATACTGAATATCCAATGAAATGCGTGAAAACCATGTTCACACGAATTAAACGACGCTATATGAAAGTTATTTATTACGTGAGATTTATGAATGGAAATGGACTGAAAAAAGAACGCAATTGAAACGTGCAAAAGATAAAACATTTTTATTTTAAACCGCTTCTAACTCGTAAAAACGCAAATAATTACAAATTTTGAAATTGTCGATAAATTTTTAAAACATATCGGTAACGAAAGCTACTAAATTATGAAGTCAACAGTATACTGTATGAAAATCTATACAAAAAACATACAATTCATACCTCTTCGCAGATCAAAGATTCTGTACAAGCACAAAACCAAGCTGAAAGCTCACGTTTTTTTCTTTTTCAATTGAAAATTGACTCTTTGAAAATAAAATTCGAAAATGCCTTGTGCGACATGATTACGATTGGAGGCACAGAACACCACTCAAAAACGAAAAGATGACAAAAGACCACAAGAAGAAAAACGACTACACCTGATTCACTTGCGCATATCGTCGGCAAAATGAGTCAAATTCACAGTTTAAAATTATGCGAATGCGATTGTTAGTTCAGTACGTCGTTACTACGGCAAAATCAGCCACTGTCATTATAAAAAACACGTGACTGTGACTCCTTTTTTGGTTACTAGAGGGGTGTTTGAAATTGAGAGCATAGTCACAGTCACGTGTATTATATACAAACTGTGGCTCATTTTGCCGCAGTAACGACGAGTAGATCCTGTGTAAACGTAATGAGGCGTGGTATATTCGTAATCATAGATGAACAAGGGGGGGTAGGGGGTAGGGTGGGGTCTTCCACCCCCTAGCTTCGAATTTTCGCCCCCCCTAGAACAAAATCCAGGGGGCCCCCTCCCCCCAAATTTTTGAATTTTTTACCCCTGACCCCCCTCTAGATTTTGAAATCTGACCCCCCCTCCCCTCTCGAAAAAATTTTAAGTACTTTTTTCATACTAAATATTCTTCCAAAAAAGTAAATTTTTAACACAAATTCATGTTTTTACACCCTTTTTATACCTAAATATAGCTTTTTATTCAATAAAATGTAGTATTATCTTATAAAAAAACTATTATTAAGCATATAATGGTTTAAAAGTATTTTGTTTCGAAATTGGACCCCACCTGACCGCCCTCTAGGTTTCACAATCTTCCAACCCGGGTCGACCCCCTTAGAAAGCTAGGGGGAGGGGGGTTCGACCCCCTCCCCGAGGACCCCTCTTCCCCTAGATTTTGAAATGTCATTTACCCGGGGTAATCACCCCCCTAGCTTTTTGACCCGGTTCATATATGTTCGTAATGAATGTGAATTTGAATTTTTATTTTAGCGCAATTTTCGCAACCGTGGAATTTTCGAAGGTTTCACCGTTGTAAAAACTCCACGATTACTTCGACTTATTCTGCAGTAATAAATGCATTGCATCTCGCCATTTTCACATAAGAGCCTTTTATAATAAAAGGATTCTGCAGAAGTGGAGAAATTGCGTGTTTCGGATTTTGAAAAAAAAAATGGTTATAAAAAGAAAATTACAACACGCGTTACTCTGACACAAAGAGTTACAATGATTATAAAATCAACGTTACTCTAACTCATTTTGATTAGATTATTATTGGTTTAAGATATAAAAAAAGTCACAGTTCTAAGCATTTTATGGCACTTCTGACTCATTGTGTGTGTGTCAGAGAAACGACGAACAGCTGCTGAGCCGCAAGAAATTTTATGGAAGATAAGATTAGATAAAAACCCGATGGTTTATGGCTTTTTTTCTCATAAACCACACAAATAAAAATGATAAAAATGTTCATATCCCGTTTTTACCCAAAATTTTTATGGTTTTGGTATAAAGTAACTTTGCAAATAAAGGTGTATGTGTCAAATAACATTTTCAGTAAAAATAAATTATAAGCAAAATTTTATATAATGTCGCTTTTCAATATATTCTTCATTGTGAAGTTTGAGATGCAAACAAAACAGAAAAAAAAGAATAAAATTCAAATAAAACTTTTTTCGGTTTGTTCCGATTGTTTCACTTTTTCGTTTATTATAAATTTTTGGTAATATCCCACATTTGAGTTAAATCTCATAAGCGACTGACTTCAAAGCAATTTTTGTTTTCTGGAAATTTAGCGCAGATATTGTTTTCCTTTAATCCGACAAATTAGCCAAAAAAGTAAGCTACCGCTTTCACCATCTTTAACACCTTATTAAAAATATTTATCCGGTTTATCTATAATTTAGCGTAATATAAATGATATAATTTAATTCAAAATATTATATAAAGCCTATATAACATTGACGCAAACAACCTTAAAGCTCTTTCAATAACTAGAAAACGCGCTCAAAATCGTAAAATCGCAAATCGATTGAGTCCGTTGGTCCGAATGGAAATCGAGAGCGAGAGAGTTTTTCTTTGTTTCTTTTCGACTTTATTCCGGAAGGAGTTTATATAAAAAATTGTTCGACACCCAGTAATACTATATAATATAAACGAAATATCAAAAGTCACCAGAGGTTATTTTTTCCAGAGCGAAACGCGGTGTGACGGAAAATCTATTATGAACACAATATCCTGTTTCGTTAAAAATTACTTTTGTCACGGCAAAATGGGTCGAAATTATAGCCCAATGGTAATTTTCAATTTTGGTGTGAATAATACAATACGATATTACCGCTGCAAACCGACTCAAAATCGATAACAAATTGTAATGTAATCCAGATCACCATGCTTGGCATATAACTTTTATATAAGGGTGACAGGTTTCCTGACACCAATGGCTAAAACTGGTTTTAATAAAGAATGAATCATAAAAATAAAAAATATCACAGACTTTTTAGGTCGTTTCACTGTTTAAATAGCGGTTTTAATTATGCACTACCAATGCCAATATAACGCTAAAACGCCCGATAAAAATCACAGTAAATAAAAACTTGAAGTAAACTCAAATAATAAAAAAAACTACATTAGAATTTCAATATTAAAAGTATTAATAGATAATATTGATTACAAAATAAAATTTAAAGCGTGGATTTCGTTTAAACTATACATTCTATCTTCGAGCTAAATTTTAGATGTTTTAAAGCTGTTTATTGGTTTATAATGTAAATAAAAAAGTCATTTCATTTTAGAAAAACTTTAAAGATTTTTTTATTATTTTTCGTAAAATAAAAACAACATTCGAAAATCCTAAATTCCCTTCCATACCAAACATTCCTAAATATTTTATGGATTTTCTGACAAAATTCTATAAAGCAGCAGTTGAAACGCGGTTTTTCTCAATCACCAACTTTTTATGCTATGTATAACTCTCCCTTTTCAAAAAGCTTTTAAGAATATTAAAACTTTAAAAAAATTAGTCTAATAAAGTAAAACTTTTCTACAAATGACAGAATTCTTTTTGAGGCAGCTCAAAAAAACCTTGTTTATAGTAAAAAATACTAGTAAAAAATACGTGCAATAGCATTGTGTACCAGCATAGAAGATGTGGCAACCACAAATAATGCATACATGCACAAAATATGTATAATAATACTACATAGTAGCATGTATAGCAAAAGGTTTGTTTTTTAATTTTATAAAAAATTTTATTTGGTGGGTAAGTTGTTTTGCTTATGTTTATTGGTTAACACCTTTATTTTTAGATATATATTTACACAAACATTACTATATACAAAGTGGTTGTCACCTCAGTGACTTGTTATAAATGCTTAAAAAAACTGAGGGGAATGGCCAAATACCTCTGAAACAAATTTCAACCGACAAATGAAAATTTGTGCTTAGAAAATTGGTGCCAAAAATAATAAACAGTTTTCATATAAAAAAATCTCTTATATCTTTAAAAAAAAAAACAAAATTTAAGCCCGCGTTTCGTAAACGTAAAATTTAGGATGACCTTTAAGACTAAATCACACGAAAGTGACAAGTGACAAAATGTTTACACCACAGCGAAAATTCCGGTACGAAAATTAGAGCCACAAGCAGGGAACTTGGAACCTTTAAGAAAAAATTCCTATGGGGTTAGATTTAGGTTTCGCTTAGGCTTAGGTAAACGTTTTAGCGATTTTTATTTTCGGCTCCAAGTTCCCTACTTACGGCTCCAAGTTCCCCAATTACGGCTCCAAGTTCCCTGATTTTGACTCCCAGTTCCAGCTCTAAATTCCCAAGGCTCCATCGACCCTAAATCAAAATCCCCGATGTACCACGGTGTAAACGCGCTCGGAACGCATTATTGTCATTTATCGCTTGTCACTTCGATGTAAACCAGCTTTTATAGCTTACAAAATGCTAGATTTTTTTTATTTATAAACTACTAAATTAAAAATATAAGGCAAACGAAACATTTTTTATTAGTATAGTCTTAATACGCAATGTAATAGTTGATATAGAGATAAAAATGTTTTTATATCAATTGTAAAGTAATAGCAGAAAACTATTTTTTCACTCGTTCCATTCGTGTAAACACATTATAACCAAAGCCAGCGTTTGATATAGTAAAGCATGAACAAGCAGATATATTTTAAAGCTATAGCCATAACAAAATAACAATATTACAGTACTGCAACTAATCGCGATAAAAATTGGCTGGCACTAAAAACACTTGTTTAAAAAAATCCCAAATTGCAAGAGATAAAATAAAAAAAACGATTACAATGTTTATGCTATTCAACAAAGTATGAGTCTGTTACTAAACAGAATTTTAAAATTCTATAGATTACTACTACACAATAAATTGAATTTTGTATTTGTTTTTGAAAAATTGGAACATGATTAAATACCCTGGTGGTATATAAAAACCAATTGTTTTTGTGTAAAAATGTTTTTTAAAACATAGACAAATTTAAATTCTAAACTTAAAACTGTATACGAAAAAAATCAAATATTGTGTTTTAGTCTAAATTTTCAAAAAGTTTATGACGTTTTCTTACCCTTTTTTAAGCTTCAATTTCCTTTGTGTCAGCCCAATGACGCAAAACTGTAAAAAAAAACTAAATTCACTGCCGAAAAAGCTTAATAAGTCAAATTATTGATCACTTTCGCATGTCGATTACATATCTAAGCTAAAAAAAATTTGGAAAAAAAAGTTTTCCGTTATCGTACCGTTAAGTGAGAAATTATCCTTTTACACTAGCAGCGATAGAGGGTAAAGAGAAATCACACGCGAAAACGTGTAGATTCAGCCGCGTGCAAATAAATGGCAAATAACGCGTGAATGTAAATTCAAATCCGAAGAGCTTTTACTCGCTCATTTAAAAAAAGAGGGCTAGGAAAATCCAAAGCACACAGTACAAATGTCGGCTGCATGCAGATGCAACGTCGTTGAAAAAATGTTTATTTCTTTCAAAAACCTCGTTAAAATTAAATTAAAGTTAATCTTATTCTCACAGCTACAATGCTAGATTTAAGACTAGAGCTGTGGAGCTCCGAAGCTTCGCCCTATTTTTTTTATTAATTTTGTAAAATAGAAAAAAAAATGTTTAAAATATTTTTTAAACATCGGTTATAATCATTTAAGACATTTTCAAGCTCAATTACATTAAGCTTAATAAATTCAAAATTTTAATAAATCCTTGCATGTCCATTACAATTTGAAGCATTTTATCACAATCAATGTTTCCTTTATAGCAGTAATTTTTTTATATATTTTGTTAAAACTAAATTACCCTATCTGACAAAATTCATAAATAAATTAAGCTTACAGTAAAATTCTTCGGAGATTTTACTTATTCGCTTTTTTTATCGATCGCGTATTTATTCTCATCGGCTGCGATCGATGTCAGCCGGTTCGAGGATTGAAACGAAACCAAACCCATCCATTCCAAAATGCGCAGAGCGAAAAACGGAATAAAAATCGGCGCCAAAATAAAAATCGCCACGCAAATTGCGACTATAGCGACGATATACGGAAGTGTCGGCGGGAAGTCCATGTATGAATTCATGGCGATAGAAAAAGTTTCCAAGAAAAACAAAAAACGGAATAATATATGGCAGCGGTTAAAAAGTTGAAAAGTTAACAAGTTGTGTTTCTTTTAGGAATACTGCAACACGGTTTTTTTGCGACACCGGCGTTAAAAAACAATCACACCGTTTTAATAATAGAACATAATACGCTGTCGTCAACATGCGGGTCGAAGATCGATTCCGAAATAAAACGATTTTAAATCAACGGTAGTAAACTACCTCAGTTTTAAAGGATCGGTATTGTTATAATTGTTTTAGAATTAAAGTGCGAAAACTGTTAAAAAATATGAATAATCGTAAACGTTGGCAAAATTATTGTTGGTTTTCAAAAAAAAAATCTTATTTAAGAGACATTTCCACGGCCACGTTAACCTTGTCACAATACAGTTAAACACCGAAGTCTCTAGGACAAGTTTGTATGTTTTCTGAGTGAACGTTTATACGAAGAAAACTACAAGAATACAAACCAGTTTTTGTGCGAATCATGTTAAAACCGTCAAATTTAAAAAAAAATGGTCGGTCCTGCTTAACGTATGAAAAGCAGATATTAAATAAATTTTAAGCTAGTTATGCTATCTTAGAAAAGCAGCTGTAAAACAATGCATAGAATTATTGAGACAGACTTGTTAAGGCTGATTCCACCGGAGTGAAAAGTGAAAACGTGAGAGTGTGAGTGAACGTTTTACTATTACTCAGGTGTGAACTACGTTTTAGTGTTTTTGACCACTATTTTTTTATAGCGTGTTTTTGTTGCATGAATGTGGCTACTCAAAGTACGGACGAAAAAGCTAAATTTTTCAGTTTGTGTCAGTAAGAATGTAATGATGTGAACAAAGAAAAACACCGACCACGAACCGACAAGGAGAAAACCACAAAATTTGGCTTTGTTGTCCATACTTTTTAGAGAATTCACATTCCCGCGAAGAAACCACACGCTTAAGGTGTGTAATCGGTTGCAATGCGACCGAAAATTAATATATGTTTTTTTATTACTAACAAATAAACGCAAATTTATCAAAAAACCAGACCTTAATTCATATTAAAAATTTTCTTGCGAAGCTGATTTATTCGCAGCAATGCACGCTTTTCGTGAATTAGAAGTATAAATAACGCTTAAAAAACTGACAAATTAAAAACCAAAAAAACCCACTAAGCTTCTGATAATCGTTTTAGATCACAAATTTGGTTTAAATATTTTTTTTTCTTTCAAAAAATGCAAAAAAAAAGTAAAGTTTCATTATTTTTCATTATATTTATATTTTGTTTATTGAAAAACTTTAGATTATTTATGGTTTTTGGCTGAGATTCCAGGTTTTTCCTCCAACGCAGTAGCTTGCATTTGGGCCACTAAACGCAAAAAATTTTTAAAAAAATATTATTTTCTGAAGTGTTATTCAAATTTCATTGTAAACTATGGGTACAAAATAAGAGAATACATGCAATATACATAAAAATAAATAATCTCGGCAAACTTTCATTTGAAACTTGAGTAAAATTAAGGTGTTTGTGCCAAAACGAAGGATTATTTGCGCGAGAATTTGGTTTTAAAAAATAAGACCGAAGTTAACCTTAATTGTTTCCAACAATTAATTTTCAACAAGTGATAAATTATTTTAAAAGTAATGAAAAATTTCTAACACCCAGATCCAAAAAAGTGTAAAACTATCGTTAAACAAAAAAAGTTACCAATAATAATACGCGGAGAAAAAAATTTAACAAAGAAGAATCGAAGGCCAATTTTTGAAATTGCCGCAATTATCCTAACAATAACCTGAAATTATAAACAACTTGAGGTTACAAGATCAAAAAATCGAGCTGTAATTATAATTTCAGGAAGAAAATTTAGAGAAAAAATATATCTAGACTGTTATAAATATATATTGGGATTTTTTTCAAACCGCAGCACAAGAAGACACATACATATGTAAATGAAACACTCTGTATTATCACAAAAAAGTAGCGATAATTAAAGTTTCATTAAACACGTAGGATTTTTTTAAACTTCCTTAATGATATTTATATCTGCAAGCATTCATGGTTTTATAAAAACCTTTTGCTTTTCAAATACATTATTTATGACCTTAATTGTGGAAAAATTATTTAGATCTAAATAACTTTTATAATTGATTAAGTTGTATATAAGGAATTTTATGGGTTGTAAACATAGATTGTGACCTGGACGTTTATCATAATGAATAAGTTCCTTTGTATGTTGGCAATATTTATGGCATTATTTCCATTAAATTATATTATCAAAAATATATAATACTATAATATATAGTATTATACATTTTTGATATTATTATTATTATTTTATACTATTTTTATAATATTCTTACCCGCCTCCTAATCTTCGTTTTTGTCTTGCTTTCCTTCGCCTTTCGACTTCTGATTGGTCGTGATATTTTCCTTCCTTATCAGTCACCGACTCTGATAAAGAGTCTTCGGTTGTGTTGATAACAGGAGAATCTCTGGGCGTATCACTGTGTCCCTGAAATAATCAATAAATATAAAAGAAAATTTCATCGGTCCAAAACACTTAAAGGTGCGGTGCGGAGTCAAACTTTTTGTCTTCGATTTTGATAATTTTTTGTAAAAACCTTGCTCTTGACCCCAATAGCCCATAAAAATTTTTTCAACAAAATATTTTTAGTGGTTCATGAGTTATGACCCCCCAAAAAAGGCGTTGTTCGACAATTTTGTACGTGAAAAATTGCTCAATGGGTATAAAAATTTACGTTACAAATTATGCACTCAAAGAAAGCGGCTACTTTTTACTTTAATTTGATGCCTTGATCGTTCAGATTGGTGCAGTATTTGTCGAAATATTGCGTTTCCCGTACAAAAAACCCGTGATTTTTTCGTTAAAAGCAACAAACGACGACAGTGATTTTATGAAGTTTGCCCAACCTTTTCCCTTTACTTCGTGTTTTTAGCGAAAAAATCAAGGGTTTTCTGTTTGAGAAACGTAATAACTTGACAAATACTGCACCAATTTTAACAATCGAGGTATCAAATTAAATTAGAAAGTAGTCGCTTTCTTTGAGTGCATAATTTGTAACCTAAATCGTTATACTTATTGAGCAATCTTTCACGTACAGATTTGTCGAAAAACGCCACTTTTGGGAGGTCGTAACTCCTGAAGCACCGTAGATATTTTGTTTAAAAAAATTTTGTGGGCTATTGGGGGCAGAAGTAAGGTTTTTACAAAAAATTATTAAAATCGAAGACAAAAAAAGTTTGACTCCGCACCTTTAAAGCTGGTTCACACTGCAGTGACAAACCAAACTGACAAGTGATAACGCGTTTACCCAGTTACATTGTCACTTGTCACCACGGTGTGAGCGCGTTATCACTTATCACAAGTTTACCTCAGCTTCAGAAATAGTTCCAAAGAAATTTTAATCTATTAACAACGCCTGCAAGTAACCCAGAAAATGCACTGTATTCAATTTAGATCGCAATGAAAGTGAGATTTTCATAATTAAAAATTTTGAATAAAATAAAAGTTTGGATTTAGTTCAATATTTTTTAACAATATTTTGTTTGATAATGGCCAAGCTTTTTACCCTAGAAATAAAAAAAGCTTAATTGAATTTTTATGTTGTTTTAAGGAAAAACAAAAAAATAAACCTATATAACATAACAAAATTTTGGAACAACGTTTCCGCCAGAAAACACAATGTCTTCTACATTATTGAAACTTGAAATACTACAAAATAATAAAACATTTGAAAACTTTTAGCGGCTTTATGTATTAAAACATTGCAATAAATTTTGTGGAGCTTTCACCGCGTGGCAGTAGGAAAATTTTAATGAAGGGTTTTTGAAAAAAAGGTCGCATATTTAGCCCTGCCGAGCAAACGTATTGAAGTTCGGCTTACCAAATCGTCCGTGTGGAGATGGACGACTCTGCGGGCTTGGACCGTGGGTTTCGGCGCCGATGGAGGTTGAACGTAAGTGGACGGAGCGAAAGAAGTAAACAGATTTTGCGGCTTAGGGTCGGCTAAAAAAATACATTTTTTGATTCCGTAGTTTTTATAATCACATTATCTCAAAGTACCGGGACCGGTCCAGAGAAGAAACGCTAGTATCGACTTCTTGACACCACGAAAAAGTTTTCAATTGTTTGTGATTGGTGATCAAAATAAATGGTGCAAAAGGTGTGGTTCGCAGAATACATATGGACCGGTTTTGTTGGATTTTTTTCAAAAAATTTTTTCGTTAATTTATCATAAATCAGATTTTTTTTATTTTAAAATTTATTTTCTGAAACTCTTCAAAACCGACAGAAAATAAAAAATTACGAATGTGCGGCGTCACAAACAATTATTAGTCTGATTTTAACAAAATATTCCCGTTTTAAAATTTTTTAAATTAATTTTTACTAGAGGTTGAGTTTTTCATAATAAAAATCTATATTTCAACACAATCAAATTTAAAACGGCAAAAAAATTTCAACAGAATCTGACATAAACAGATAAAAACCTGGAACACAAAAACTGGCAGAAAATCTCGGCCCGAAACAAAGAAAATAAAATTATCTCGTGCCTAAGGATTCATACAGGTGGTTGGTTTACTTTAATATACCGTGTGACCTTGGAAAATGGGGAAAGAGTTAAAGGAAATCCAAACCAAATGACCCACGCGCGTGCGTTTAATATTCACTTTCTTTTGGAACACAAACGCGTCAAATGGCCAGTAGGTAATGTCCAGATATGGAACGGATTTGGACACCCCAGGTAGTGTGCGTTTGATCTTTATGCGCCCCGACTTTTGTTTACGATTTGCAACACCACTAAAAATTTGCCTGCATCAAAAATCTTTGGGAATAAAAGTAAAATCGGGTTTAAACGTACAGTTTTGTGTTCAAATCTGAACAGTTTTAGTATTACATATTGAAATTAAAAGAAATCAAAAAAGTTTAAGATGATTAATGGGTTAGTCAATTGTAAACGTAAAAATGATGTTCCCCGGAGCTTCGAGTTTCGAAGTTCTGGAGCTTCATGCTTTTTTAGTAATGATTTCGTTAATAATTAAAGAGTAAATCCACAGAAGATTATTTTCTCAAAAATTTTTTGTAAACTAAATTTTTTCAATTAGCTTATTACAAACGATAAAACAGTCCTTAAATTGCGAATATTACAGTTTTAAAAATATTTTAATTTCAAAAAAATTTAAAATAGCTTATTGCAGGGGTGGAGTTCCGGTAGCGCTTAATCGTTGCATGGCATTTTAAAAACAGAGAAAATTTTAAAAACTATTTCTTTTACGTTTCAATCTGATAAAACGCAGGCCATCGTCAGGAAATTTTCACGGTAAATACCGAACTAGGATTAGCACTTACCGACAGGTCTAGGTCCCGCCAGGTATTCAGAAGAACGAGAAGGATATCGGATTCCTGAATTTTTCGACAAAGCCACTGCAGCAACGACCTCTTCCTGAAAACGTATGCAAATTTTTATAATATAAACTTAAAATGCTGCAAGCACACGGGTCATTATGATTATGCCCTGTGTAATTTTTTAAAGAAACGATTTATACGAAGATTTTTAAGGTTAAAAAATCGTTTATTTTTATGCCTTCATAAAAGTTTAAACTAAAACAGGTTTTATAAATTGCCGATTTTTTTCGAAAATTATCTTAAAATTTATGTGAGTTTACATATATACCTTGTAAAATTAGAAAGTTTTATTATTTCTAAAATAAAATTTTAAAATTGTGTAGAAATATAAACCGACCGTTTCTATCTTGCGCACGCATTTATTATGATCTGATACTATTTTAATTACACGTACTTACTTTATTTCACGTGTAAAATTAGTTTTAACGCTAAATGCGTTCGTTAAAATAGGTTTTCTGAAACGGTAGATCCATATAGATACGTGCAAAAACATTAAATGAAGCCAACAGCCACACAGGTATACCAGGGTAGAGTAATGCGTCTTAAAATTTAAGCAAATTACTTATTCATAAATAATCAAACTACGGAAGCATTGATAAAACCCTATTTTCTAACTATTTTTACCCTTTTGGTGACACTTAATTTAGGGTACAAAAGCTCAATGCTTTTAACAGAGTAGAATTTACAAACATTGCTTCATACTTCACTAAAATAAAAAAATCAAAAATTAAAAATGATAACTGAAATTTTGGTTTTCTTTTGTTGAAATATCAATGGTTTTTTAGCATTTAAAATTATAAGACAAAAATTAGGTGAAAGGCATTTAATTTGCGAGGTATTTTTGTTTTGCGTTTTCTCTGTTGGATAAGTTTATTCCTACGATGATTTAACGTTTATCAGTTTATAAAAATCAAAATCAATTTCTTAAAATAATTTGTTCTGGGATTTTTTTTGTCCCTCTTACACATCCATGAATCACTTTGAATTTATTACGCTATGGTTAACGTAAGAATCTGCAGCTGACTCATAATACAACAGCTTTTTTACCTATAAATGGAAATATTAAATCTAAAAATAAATAAACGTTTTTGTGAAACAGTGCAATAAATTTAAAACTTGAATACGTATAAATTGTGATACAGCGAAAAATAAAATAGAAACACCCTTAAAACAAAACCATCAACCTAAAAAAACAAATGCAATCACTGCAAACAATAGGAATAACCTCCAAGCGATATCTAAAATTTAAAAAGTGTGGAGCTCCTATAAGCTGGTGATAAATTTTGACTAAGCCTGTAACAAGTATTTTAAAGCTTAATTTTGTTTTTAATTTAGCATTAAAAGAAGTTAGCTTGCAAAATGTACCGTATTTTTGTTTGAGTCCTGCGAAACGAATAGTGCCATAAATAATTCGAGATAAATAAGTTGTTGAGACAACTATTCGCATCGAATAGTTTATGGTTTTATTCGTGACATGGACTATGTATATTCCAAAAAACATATTAAGCTTAAATACCCGTATGTGCCACCACCGAGGCTTGGCTTACCACACTAGCAGAGTAATAAGCTGGCGATATACGGGTTAAAGGTCTTGCCGGCGGGGATCTCGAATTCGGGAAACCCTGTAAGTCAAATAACGTAAATATTATTAAAGTTAAAAGGAGTCGGACGGTAGCGCAACCGGTAGAGATGAGGACATTTTTGTGTAAGAAGGTCGCCGGTTTGCATCCCAGAGGGAAAATGTTTTAAATTTAATTTTTAATCAGGTTGGAAATTATGTTAAAACCTCTACGACAAGTAACGTAAATACAATGTATTATTGAAGTTAATTCGGGTGAGTGGGTAGCGCGACCGGTAGAGCGGAGGACTTTTGTGCTGTAAAGTCGCTGGTTTGATTTCTCCAGAGTAGATAATTTTTTTCAATTTATCTTTATTAGATTTTAAAAATACGTTAAAACCAGAGCCCAAATTCAGTAGAGCCCCTAAGCGCTTAGTGGCACTTAAAAATCGGCCCAAAGTGGCACTATCCGGACGGGCAATTCAAGTCCAACACCCCTAAGCACTTTCAGGTGTAGCTTAAATAAAAATAGCATAGTGGCATTTATTGGTTAGTGCTACTTGCTTAGGGCGTGGGTACCGCCCCATCAGTGATTAAGTTGTAAAAAGTATTTTAAAATTGTTTAAAAAGTGTTTTAAAATGGCAAGCCGTCGTATTCTTATGTATGATAATAGTATAAATAATGTAGAGGCTTGAGAAAAAGATTTTGTCAGAATCCCGTGAATTATTTGAGAAATATGAGTGGGTCACCAGTTTATCCAAAGTTTCGTTTGATAGGGATTCGATTCGTATTACAGAGATTTTTCAAAATATCAGTCTACATCAAATTTTCACCCGTTTGGTGGATAAAAAAATTCTGGTAACTTTTTGAGGTATCTTGCTAGCAACACCTATCAGTTGAATATAGGGGACTATTCGACTATCGCAGCCACAGGTAGGGGAGAATCGTCGCAGGTGATACCCAAATTCTAATAGAATAACGAATTTATTATTAAAAATTCAGAATGGAATTATTGCAGCGAACTCAAAGTGCTGGTTTGATTTCTATGTAATTCCAATCGCCTACTTACCCATGTGCGGTTTTCGTATAAAAGAAAGGGAAGGGCATTTTTGACAAATCAAACTTGAATATAGGGGTTTTTATGTTTTTGCAAGTTAAAAATGTTAAAACACAAAAAAATAAGCTTTTATACATTATAATTTAAACTTATATTCTTAATATACGCAGGGTGCATGTTTGGTGGGCAAATTATCATGGTGTGAATGTGAAAGGAGAATATAACACTCACAAGAAGTTAAAGTATTGTCAATTGAGTTTTTTTTAATTTTTTAAAATATTAATTTGTTAAATTGAAATATTGAAATTGGAGTAAATATCAAACGTATTTTACATATAGCAAAAGTTTTTTGTGGAATATGTGGAATGGACATTAAGAAAACCATGCCTTAAAATTAAGTCATATTTTTCATAAATGCCCATACAGGGGGGATTCATTTTTTAACGGAAGGGTTATACGTCTTTGAATGTTCAAGCCGCTTGTGACAAAACTGCAAGTTTATTCATGTGTATGCTCATTACCAGTCTTTGTGTTGTCGGGATTTTTTTTTTTGAGTTCTCTGTTATTCTGTCCCAATCTTCGCGTTTCTTTTTCATAATGTTCTCTTTATGTAGGTATGAATTCGGCTTTTTATGCAACACGCAAAAAAAATTAAAAGAGGGCATGTTGCTGGCGGTGTCAGCTAGCTTTAGAAATAGTTTTCATATATAGGATGATTATTAGATAACTCAGCAGCATTTTTTTGCGTTTTGTTTAGATTTCAACCAACTAACATCTTACTCTTTCAAAGGGCGCGCTGTAGAGCAATTTTATATGTTTACTCCAGAGCTTTCTGAAAAAACTAAAAATCCCACATTCCTCCCCACCATCTTCCCCTTCCATCAATCGCATCTCACTACCGCACATCACAGTCCCATGTTTCAATTTATTTCTTCAGATTTTAAAAATACGTTTTAAAAACACAAGCCCGCCGGCCGCCCCCCGGCAGGTTAGATTAAAAAAAATACTAAAGGTAAATCGAATCAAATGGTGGCGCGACCCAAATGCAGCTGTAGAGATATTTAACAGTAAGTTTGATGGTGGGATTTCAAGGGCAAAAATTATAATTAAAGTTAAATTTTTAAACGGATTAAAAATTAGTAGTGGAATTATTTCGGAACACCATGGGGAAATAATTTAATGTAAAACGTATTAAATAAAAAAAAATTCGGTCTTTTTTTATAGATTCTCGGTACATATGTTTTTGGTTTCAATGAATGAAGTTTAAGTTTAAATTTTTTCAAGTTTAAACTTAATAATCTAGCATCATTTGCCAATGGGAATTGAAAATTCCGTAATTTTTAACTTCAGAGACTATAAAAATTGAAATATTATAAAAATTAGTTGGGGGACGATGGATTGTGAAATAAATTAGACAAATTTAAAAACGGTAATAAAAATGTTGTATAAATCCAAAAAATATAGAACTATGGGAACAACACACTTCAATTATACGGAACTGGGCTTTTAACGGTAATATTCTAGCCAAATTTACGTCTAAAAAGCTATTTAAACTTGATTCAGTAGGTTATTACAAAAGTTAACTATGCATATTTCTATTTGATTCAAATGAAAGGATTTTTTTACAAATAAATAATCATAAAATTGTAAGAATGCATCTATTATTTGCATCCTTCTGCCGTGACGAATTGATTAACTACCGCTTTTTTAAATTGAAAGGGTACTGATGAAACACTAAAAAAGGCTAAAAAATAATTTTGACGTCATTTGAACTTTCCGAAAATTTATTTTTCTGCGCGAGTTGTGTTTTGCGTCAATAAAAAACAATATTTACGGTTTTAAGTTTATTTCGAATTTTGCTGTTTAATTTCGATATTGTTATTAATTTTGTAATGGGAGATTTCTATGAAGGTTTCTTTATACGTAATTTTTAAACAAAACTTACGAATTTAATGTATTAGCAAATTTTAATTAAAATTTAAGCCCAAAGCTCAGTAAAACTGAAATGTTAATTTTTTATTTCTATTTAATTGTCAAAAACTTTAATTAAATATCTTTAGATTTTACGATATCACTATAATTTTAGACATACATAGGTTTTGGAAGTTTTTTTGAAAGTTTCCATTTATATGTTTTTAATTTCAAATAAATTTAAAAAAGGTGAATTCATTATACTAAACAAGTGCTTATTTTTGTTTTTTTTTCAATTAATTTATGAGAAAATTAAAATTGCCATTGAGCTAAAATAGTTTTTTTTAATGATTTTTGTTGAGATAAAATCGGGTAATTGGTTTATTTTAGTAAGCTTTTATTTGGTCATAAATCATTGGGGTTTTCCATTTTGCGCACACAAAGTCGTGTAAGTTAAGCAAAAAATATGCGTAGCGCGCAATATAAAAAAATAGAAAAATATCAGCGCCACCAAAAATTAAAATAATTATTTTGTTTTTATCAAAAATTAAATCCATCTTTTCACGACTATAATAAATCACTTTTTTGCTTAAACAATGCCGCCCCGAGCCTAAAGCACCAAGCTTGCGGTATTTTTTTTCAAAACAGTGCTGCTGACGAATAAATTTTTAGCAACAGTCTTCTATTCCTAATACATATAACAAATCTTTATTTTTGAACTATTCTAATTCCGCAACTACGACATTGAGTAAAATAAAAATCACTATACGTCCCAACTACTAAAGCGCCTTTAACTAAATCGACACATAGAAAGTTCGGTTTTACGACTATACATCCCAACTACTAAAGCGCATTTAACTAAATCGACATATAGAAAGTTCGGATTTACCTGAGTAACTGGCTGGGTCTGGTATCTGTTTTTCTTGAACCTCCTGGCTTTGGCGCCCTCGTCCGCGATTTTGGCCTCGAATAGCCTGGCTTTTTGAGACACTGACATTTTGATTTCTTCCTCATCATCGTCCTTATTTTCCACCGTCTCCTCGTCCTCCTCCTCATTTTCGCTGTTAGCAACTGTTACTTGGTTTTTATCGGCCGCGGCGTGATAACGGTGCTCTGTGGTGGATTTTTCCGTTGCCGTGACGGAGATATTGAGCGGCTGAGCGGCTGCTCGCTGCCCGCTGGGCGGCTTAGCCGAAGACTCGCCGCCGACCGCCCAGTGCGGCTGCTCCATGGCGGGCGGAGTCCGATTAGAGACGCTCGTCGGTCTGGACGGTTCTGTCGGAGAAATCCAATTAGAGACGCTCGTCGTTACGGTTTTGTTCGTATCGTCGGGGGCCCAGCGCGGCTGATCCGCGGGCGGAGTCCGATTGGACACGCTCGTCGGCGCTGGTTTGTTCGTCTCGACGGGGGCCCAGCGGGACGGCTCCGCCTGCGGAGTCCAACTAGAGACGGGGGTCCGTCCCGCGTCCTCGTCGGCGAATTCCATCAGATTGACGGTGACCGCCCGGCGCGGGGAGACCCGATCCCGCGGTGAGGAGGAAGAGATTTTCTCGAAGATTTTCGCCTTGCTAAAAACGTTGAAACTGCCGCCGAAACTGTCGGCGGTGGGGGTCGGGTCGGGCCGGGTCGGACCCGGGGACGGTCTCGGAGAGTGAGAGTCCGGACCGCGACGATTCACCGGGGACAGGGCGTACATCTGGCGCGGACTCTCGGTCGGCGTGTGGAAATCTTCGTCTTTGGACAAGTCGCTGCTGCCGCCTTGCTGGGAGGAGCTCCTAAAATGAATTAGAGTAATAATTCATGCGGGCAGCCGGCTTAGACTACATCGACATGACTCTGACACAAAGAATTACAATCAGTATAAAATACTCATGACTCTGACTCATTTTTTTAATATTATTTGTGTGTTAAGATAAAAAAAGAGTCAAAGTTACGAGTATTTTGCGACGCTTCAGACTCATTGCGTCAGCCTAGACTTTAGCTTAGACGATAGCACTCCTCCTTCCCCCCGCAGAGAGAGAAGAAGCGGAAAAAGAAAATCCTTAATTTTGTTTTTATAAATAGTTCCGCTGGAAACAACGAAAGACCAGGCTTTGGAAATCGCTGAAAGCTAATAAAGAATTTGTTACAATGTTTGGAATTAATTCGAATACAGAATCTGCCTAATTAAAACTTATATAAGATAATTTTTAAAACTAGATAAAAATCTTTGCTTTTAAGTGAGTAAGAAATTTTATAATCTGCGGTTGATTTGCATAACAAATGAAAATTTTGTGCTTTTCACACTTATTACTAAATATTTTAAGATGTTAAATTATTTAAAATTAGTTCACAAATTATAAAAGTTAAAAAACAGACAATAATACACGTTAAAATAATAACCCCTGTAGTAGTATTTGTCAGTGTTATGAATTCAGTGGAATTGAATTAAAAGCAGGTAATGGTACAGTACCCTATGGATATATTGTTTTCGGAGAAAAAAATTTAAAATATTTATTTTGGACGATCTAAAGTATTTTCATTTATATACAACTAAATTTTGTAATAAGTTTTTTTTTCAAAATGATATAAAAAGATTAAGAAAGAGTACTGAGCTTTTGGATTTTGCCCTTTAAACATTTTGGACAAGCTACGCTTTAAAGCTAGCTTTGGCGTAGTAACATGTTGTGGTTATTTCTATTTCTTATATGCAATACGTTTAAACACCTCAAATTCCTGAAGATATATTGTACAAAACACTGCAAACGATTTTTTACGCAAATTTCACATACAAGACAATTTCATTACAAATACCGCACATATCATCGAATTTTTTTTGAATTCCTAAATATTGACATTTGTTCTGCACACTATTTGATCAGGACGTAAGACCTGCTTAACAACAAAGGTGAGCTGAAAATTGCTGATTTTAGTTTTGTGCGAGCTGCTTTTTTGACTTTTTTTTAAAAAACTGGAATGATTGCAATTGCGCACCACTTTTTGCCATAATGTAAGTTTAAAAATATGCTACATGTACACGTATTAAATCCCTGCACTGTAAACAACTGAACCCCATTTTTTGAACATTGAAAACTAAAAAAAACACATTAAAAACCGAAAACAGACATTTAAAACAAAAAAAAACTTTGCAGAAAATGTATCTCACTCAAATAAGAGCAGAAATTTTTTTGCGCCTGTTCGGCTACTGATGCCAATCGGTTTGTAACGTACAATAATTTAATTCAGAAGACTAAATTCAAAAATTCCAGCGCGCCAAGTTACTCTCCGCGAGTAAAAGTATGAAAGGGAGGTTTATCCATCGGTTCCCGGTAAAAACTCGAAGTAATACACGGATATGTACAATTAACGTTAATTTTTATATAAATAATCATTTAAGATTAATCAAATATAATTAAAAATATATTATAAAAAAGCTTACATTAATGATTTTCCGAAACCGTCTCCCGGAGATATGTTTTCCGCATTATGTGGGCGCTGACTAGAAACCGTAGGAAGTCTGCTGAAACAAAACGTAGGGTATCTGACTTAATTTCGGCCAGGCCTTAATTTCGGCCACCAATTTAGGGTGTTAGAAAATTTGCTTATTTTTAAAACACAAAAGAAATAGCAAAAAAGTAACTGGATGAATGAATAAAGGTGTTTTCGCAAAAGTTTTTTATTTGCGTTTTTCTGCATTATCAACATTTTCATACAAAAAGTGAATTTTTTGTGATTTTTTAAATTTTTTGCTTAGTGTTTAAACTGCATCAAATTTAGAACAAACCATTATATAACCTTAAAATATCTTCTATTTAAGGCTCAATATTGTTAAATTTCATGTTTTGATATTTTCTTCAAAATCACTTTGCAATGGGTTTAACTAACTGCGCATTTTAAGATTCCGTTAATTTCGGCCACCTTAAAACTTAGATAAAAGAATTTGCCGTTTTTTGCTGTTTTCAAATATCATCGTACTACCGTATTTAAAAAGAATTTTTTTGCTCATTTGACTTTTTTTGACGTTTTTTTAAGTCAAAAAATATCAACAAAAAATATAGGTTATTAAAACTTGTTTTTTTAAGGTTTTGACATAATTATATTAAGTCTTGCTAATAATTATTAAAGTGTGCAAACGGGAAAAAATTAAGTTATATGTACCAAGAAAAATACCTAAGGATAAATTTGCAACCTTTAAAAATTTTTATTGTTCATTTTGGCAATAGTTATAGCCAGTGTTTTCTAGGCGGCCGAAGTTAATCGCTTGCGCATTAATTTCGGCCACAATAAAAAACACACTTTAAACCTCCACTGTTTTTTAAGTGTAACAGAAATTTTAAAATTTTGTACTGGAATAACAAAAATAGCTATCGTTTGATTTTTAGATCAAATTTCGGGTCAATTGGAAAAACCAGAAAAAAACTTATTCAAAAAAATAAAAAAAGGTGGTTGAAATTAAGTCAGTTACCCTAAATTTTTTTTATTCAATTCAATAAAAGCAATTTTACATCGCAATATCAAAAATCCAACAACATTTTTTGATCTTCTTTAAACAAAAAATAAGCGTGAGAAAATACTTTTCAACGAATTATTTGTGTCGCATTACATAGTTTGTTTATTATCACGAATATGAGGAAACTTTTTTACTAAAATTTTAATTAGTGTAAAAAAGAGGCAATGAATTTAGAATTTTAAATTTAAAAAATGTTCGTCAAAATTATCCACAAGCTAGACAAAGTTAAAAGAAAAATTAAGAAAAAACCATTGTATGCAGTGTAAATTCAATTCACCTATATAAGATAAACTGACATACACTGTAAACTATTCTACATATTATATTTTAAAATGTTTTAGAATATCATAAAAACATATTAAAATTAATAATAAAATAGAAAAAACGGTAAAAAAATTTTCCGAAAATTTTAAAAATATATACAAAAGTATTACACGAAAAAAAAGAATTTTATATTTCTAACAACGATAAACTAAACCATAAACGCCAAGTGCATTTTTCAACGACAGCTAACGTAAAAACAATGGAAATTTATTTCGCCACATTATGATGCTGTGTTTATGACACAGCATTCTCACGCTAGTTCTTGATATTGCACAATTTAAGGTAGAATACGCTGAAAAAACATATCGTAGTGAATATTTGGTTATGTTTTTTAATTTAAAATTTTCAAGAAAAATAATTTAATTTCCACTAATACCCAATTAGATTTTAAAGAGAAATTGACACCCAAATGCCTTAAAACAGCTGTCGGTAAATATAGAAATTTATTTTGCGTTACGTCAGTAATAAGAGTATGGGCTAAGTAAGATTTTTTCTGCCAAGGAAATTAACTTATTTTAATTGAAAATTGTTATTTAAATCTTTATAGAGGAATTACTTTCGACAAAACTTGTAAAAATCTATGAGTACATTGTACTCAACTTAATGCTGGGGGAAATTTAAACATCGATAATGGTATGGTATGCGAATATATCTTCTAGGTAAACGAAAGGCACAACAATTAATTTTATTTAAAAACCTATTATCGATTGTATAGGTAAAAGTGTCCGAATAGTATAAAATATAAAAATTAAAAATATGTTCAATAAGCATTATAATATAACTAAAAGGTTTTCTTACTTTCGCGATTCTGCCGATTTGAGTTCCCTCTCTGTCCAGTTGGATTCCGGGTCGGCCAGTTTGCCGGGGGTGACGAACCAGGAGCGGTTCGCATCCTGCGCTGCCATTGAGGACCTTGACGGGGAGATGGACCAAGACCGCCTGGAACCCGGACCGTTGTTACCCGGCGACCGCGGTTGCTGAAGAGTCGCACCTGTATTCCCGCCGGTTAAATCCAACAGCGGAAGCGGGCGGGAAAAGTCACGTTGTCGTCCTTTTTCGTTAGGGAAGTTTGCCGTCGTTTTATCGCCGCCGCCGTCCCTGACGGGACTCCTGGCGGGCGGACGGCCGGGCTGAATAGCTGGCGCGGATCTAAGGTCCTCAGAACCTTCTGTCCCGTGGTGGGTTTTGAGTATAGAGCCGAAACCGGGACCTTCTTTCACGTTCGCCGGTTTCCCATTAGGCTCTAGCTGCGCGGATTTTAGAATCAAATTGGGACTACTGGAGAGAGGGGCTTTGGATTCCGCGGGTTTAAGCGCGGGAGGGCCAGTGGGGATCTTAGGTTCCTGGTGTCTAATGATCTTGGGGTCCGAGGGTATGGGTTCCTTTCGCTGGAATACGCCGGAAGGAGAAGCGGGGATCACTTTTATTGAAGTGGGACTTTTCGGTTCTTCGGTCGGCTTGGGATCCACAGGAGCTTCCGGAGAGAGCTTTCGACCTGGAAATAAAAAATAACTTCATTGTCTTTAACGCTTACCGACTGCTAAATCTGCCATAGTCCAAAGCGCTCTTTTAAACAAAAAACCCGTTTTCAAACAAAAATTATAACCGCTTTAAAAAAGACTTTAATTAAAACATCCGAGTGCCATAACTAGAGCGTAGTTTACTACCAGTAAGGCCGATCTCAGTAAGACATTTGATTTTTATGATAAGTATAGTTTTGATTATTATGTATTCAAAAATTATAATATTTTTTAATTATATTTAAAACCTTTTTAAATTTTTTGATTTGATTTGATTAGATTAAAACAAATTCTGTGTTTGTCGTTGAGAATCAAACCTATCCACCAAGGGTTACTTTAAAAGTTTTTTTCAAGTATTTATATACACAATATTATATAAGCAATTCAAAAATTGATAATTGCGTTATAATTTCTATTGTTAATACTAAATATTATAGATCCGAATACCTGAAAGAACCGCATCCGTTGTCTGGTGGCGTTTTATCGGGGCTAATTTAATCGTGGCGACCGCGCTGGCCTGCGTGGTCGGTGCGATGGCGTCACCTTCCCGATTGATGGCGTCACCGTCGCTCAAACTACCGTCTCTTTTCGCCAGCTCGATGCTCCTTTTCCTAGCTCTCCAGCGTTCCAGGTTGCTTTCGTCCGGAGCCGGCGGCTTGGCCGTGACTACCACGGTGGACGGAGTCACGCCGTGGCCGCTAGGCTGAGATGGCACTACAGTAGATGGCGTCATTTTGACAGTCGCCGATTGGACGACCGCCGGTGACGTCATCACTGATGAAGAAGTCGCGTTTGGTAACGTCATCACGACGGAAGACTTGAGCGGTGATGAGGATGATACCACGGTGGGGCCGTCGGAACAAGTCATAATAGCCGGCGGCGTGACTCCTGATGATGATGATGACGGTTGCGTCACTGCTGATGATGACGACGGCGGTATAACTATTCTGGTAGTTGACTGCGGATGTGACACGAATTGTGACTCCGAAACCTAAAAAAAACATTTTAAAATTTTAAACGAAAATTTAAATTTAAAATTTCAAAAACTTATTTACTAGTTTGTCAAAATCGTTTAGATTAGTTTTACTTGGTTTTACAAGCAAAATTTACTTTTTCAAATGTAAGTAAAGAGATTTAAGCCTCAGGTATGTATAATAAAATTGTGTTAACTGAAATAACCATTAATTTTGAATTGAAATCGGTTATTCCTAAATTAGAAGGAGGGTATAAACCAGAAAGATAATAAGTACGATATTAAAACACAGTTCGAAGTAAAAACCGCAAACGAAAAATTTAAAAGAACGAAAGCAAAATGGAAATCTTATGAACTTTGATTACACGCGCCATAAGTTACTTTTAATGTTAGAACAAAAAAAACAAAAAAAAAACAAAAAAAAAAGTTTTGACACAAAAAAACAAAAAAACATATTTTTTATTACCCGAATTAAAAGTATTAATATACGGAAAAATCAAAAACACCAGTATAAAAAAGGTAAATGCAAAAAGGTATAAAACAGTCCAGTTTAAATGGCAGTCCAGTTAAACAGTTAAACACTTTAAAATAGTCTAGTTTAAACAGTTTTAATGGCATTTTGATTTTAATTTTTTAATTTACCCGAGTACAGTAAGTCAATTTAGGGCTGGTTCATACTTATGACAAAACGTCCTTTGGACAAAGTTCAAAGGACAAAAGTCCTTTGGACTTTGTCCAAAGGACAAACACAGCGTCAAAACGTCCCTTGGACTTTGTCCTTTGGATTTTGTCCAAAGTCCAAAGGAAAAAGTGTTCATAGTTTTTGTCCTTTGGACTTTTTCCTTTGGATTTGTCCAAAGGACAAATTTTAAGTAGCGTTCATACTTTGTCTAAAGGAAAAAGTCCAAAGGACGTTTTGGCTTGTCCAAAGACGTTTTGGCTTTTCTAAAATTATCCTTTGGACAAAGTCCAAAGGACGTTTTGTCATAAATATGAACCAGCACTTAGTTACTTTTGTGTGAATAGATTAATTCATTTCAATTCACTCTAAATAATAGAAAGTATGTCATTATAATGTCATAATAACACCACAATGAGTGCGATGTAAAAAAATTATTCTGAAAGTATGCCAGTATAATAGCATACGCGGCATTTTTGGTTATAATACATATTTTTGCCCGTACTGGGGATCAAATTTCTGTCTTTTAACTTACATATGAATTCAATTGTTTTTAATTTTAAACAAGGATGTCTAACAAAATGTACGGTATAAATCTGAGTGGATGCAGGAATACAGACATGTAGAAAAAAGTTCAAATAATATTTCCAAGAGTAGAAAATTTGTTTTTATCTAATAATAAAAAACTTAGCTTTAAAAGTTTTTTAATAATCATTTTTTTAGCTGGTTTTTCTTAAAATTTTGTTTTTTGGCAAAATATGAAAAAACCAGTCAAGTTCAGTAGTTAAAAAATCCCATTTCAGTGTCAATCTGAACATTATAAACAATGATAGGACCCTGAGGGCCTCCACCTTACTAGTAAATAATAATGCTCTAATATTACAAAAAAAATAATAATAATAATCACCTTTTGTGACTTAGGCAGCAGTTGCGGTTGACTGGGTCCGGGTTTCCTTTCGTCCGCTGATGGGCTTCTTGTTGATTGGTTGATGGCTGAAAAGTTAGAAATTTGCATATTTGTTGCTGCGGCGGGTTTTTCCGGAAAATGGGTAATTTGCGTGGTGTGCGCTTTTTTCTCGTACGGCGGTACCGACTTCTGCTGCATGAGACGTGCGCTGTGTTGCTGATGAGATTGGGCGGGGGCTGGGTCGCGGTACGGGGACCGTTGTTTCCTCGTGCCGCCGTCCGACGCTTTCGGCGGCTCCCGCATCGGCGATCGCTGTTTCTGCACGTCAAAACCCGCGGCAAACTGCGGAGAGCGCCGCTTGGGGAATTCCGAAATTTGCATAATCCTCCCGGAGCGGAACTGGTTGGGCTCGGTTGCCGTGACGGGTTCTCTAGCCGGCGAGCGCTGCTTTTGAAAGTCCTGCTGAAGCGGCGCAGTCCCGGGTGCGAAGCGCCGCTCTGACCCTAGCGGCGCCGCGTGGTTGTGCCGCTGCTGCTGCGGGGGCCCGTATTCCCGCGTAGGGGTCCGTTGTTTAGTCGGCTGCTGGTGATGCCCGGCAAAAATTTGCATATTATCCCGCTGCTGAAGATGTGGATGCCGGTCAGAAATTTGCATATTCTCCCGCTGCTGAGGCGGAGGGGGCTGCCGGTCGAAAATTTGCATACTCATTCCGCGGTGGGAGTGCGCCAGTTGGTTGCGCGGCGGCGGCTGATGCTCGTGGAAGTAGTTGATGTTCAAGTTGCGCGAACCGCGGTCCGGGTAGTGGGAAATTTGCATATTGCGTGAGTGAACGTCGTACGTCTGGCCGCGGGGGTGGTGGGAACTGCGCGGTTTCTCATGGGGTTTCCCGCTGGAAACTGGAAAAACGGTCACGTACGGCTCCCCGATGTGGTCCTGAAAATAGCAAAAAATAAAACAAATTTTTGCAATGTTAAAAAGGTTTAACTTAATGAGATTCTACTGTAAAAACAAACAATTTTGCTAATTTTTTAAGTCCTTTTCAGGGTCTTCTGTTTTATCTTCAATTTGATTGGGGTTAAAGCCTGAAAACTGTACTAATATAACTGGTATATTGATTATGTGTTTTAATCTAAATATGAATAAAAAAAGTTTTTAATCAGAAAATATATACACACTAAAAAAATTGTAGATAAATATAAAATATGGAACATTTGCCGTAAAAACTTCTCTAAAAATACGCTCAATTTAAAGTTTAATTCTCATTATATAATTTTTATATTTTTAAACTCTTATACATACGTGACGAGTTTTACTTACCTGCAATAATGATAATTAGATTTGATAAAAGTTTTAAAACAATATTTTCTAAACAAAGCGTCTAAAAATAAAATATGTGTTTAAGCAATGTTTTAGAAGTCTTAAGTTTTGGCAAAGTTTTTTAAAACCTCGGGATTTTTGGTTCAAAAAATTTTAACAGCTGACGTTAAAAATTATTCAAAATTACAAGGTATAGTCACAATAAATATATTGGTTATGCGGGTATAAACCGCTTAAGTTTTACTTTAAACAGATTGCAATATTTGCAAACTCAAAATGGCAAATGTGCTGCCAGATGCAATCACCCCTATTTTAATATTTTTTACTAAAATTTTTTAACTTAAAATTACACTAATCACGTTTTGCCTCATGATTAAGAATACATTAGCTTAGACAAAAATTAACATCAGCTTTAATTGAGTTTTTTTTCTCAATAATAACTGTTGTGTAATGCATAAATTGAATAATGAACAATGAAATTTTTTGCTTATTTTTAAAAGTTTAATTTGTTACTTTGATTTTGAACTTTTCGGTAACCCTAAAAGATTGTCCTTTTTAAAGCTGTACAAAGTGTTCGCAAACATTTGAGTTGAATTTAGGAACTCTTCTCGGACTATTTGTTTACAAGAAGTCATTTCTAACAGGCCACTTATACAACTAATGCTTTACCAAATAAAGACAAGTATAGTAATGAGTTTTATAAAGCAAAAAGGGGTCATTTTAACGTAAGATGAAATTCTATTAGAATTACATTAATCCGTAACTAAAGCCATGGGACAAAAACAAATCGCAAATACGCAATGTCAGTTTTTGGTATTCTACTGGTTGTGTCACGACCACCAAACATTTATTTAGAGAAATCATGATTTTTTTTAATTGAGGCTTTCGTAGTAAACTTCTGCTTTAAATTTTTTTGGCTTTTATATACAAATACCGTTAAAATCGATCTTTTGAAAATTATTCTTGGACTTAAATGTTTTGAAAAAAACTTTTCAATCACTTCTTATGGTTTCAAAAATTTTGTGTAACTATATGATTCATTAAGCTTAATAATAATTTACAGCCCAACCTTTTACTGTTGACATCTTGAAGAACTGAGGCAAACAAAATCCAGTGTCGCTTAAATTTACCAAGTTCTTTTTAACATGTCCCAATCAATCGGTTTGTATGACTAATGACTGCAATCAATATGAATTAAACGTTATTATAAACCAAATTTAAAATTTACTTGATTTACTTTTGTTAGAATACTTTATTAGAAAAAAATCAAAACAGCTAAAACATTTATATCTTTTTAAACTTTCTGCAAAAACCGTCCACAGTTCAAATTTCGAGGCATATTTTTTAGAAATTAGGAAATAGTAAGTCATTTAGCAATAAAAATAGTATTCAAAAACTGTTAGCACCTACCGGTCTATATTTCCTGTAGGATAGTAATTTAGCCATTTTGCACCAATTTTGGCGGTCGATCCAGCAATTTAAACCAATTTGTTACAAAGAAAAACTGCTCTTTTAAAGAGACCGCAGCTACTGTTATTTTACTCGTTGTGTTACTGTTCACATAGGTACAAAAAACTCAGTATCTTAAATTTAGAAGAGAAGTAACTAATAATCAAATCGCTATAGTTTCGCTTTAAAAATAGAGTACAGCGATTTTTTAGAAAAAGAAGATCAAGCCAAGTTGAAGAAATAAAAAAATTTTGTGGTGCCGGGTGTAAAATCTGTGCGAAGGAAATTTAACCACCCGCAGCCGCAGACTGTTTCTCACTCCACCCACCGGCACCACCGCACGGTGTTTTGCGACTATTACATAACACGAGAGCGTTCGGGGCCAGTGCTAAAAATGCTGGTGAGGTGGGACTGCCCCGCGGCCCCCTACCAAGCGTCCAACCGTCCTCCCCAATAAGTGGTAAGCATTTCACGTGAGCTGAAATAGAGACGTCATCTCACTCTTTCAATATGTTGTGTTTTTTTTTTGGCGCGGCGCTGTGAATAACCTGCGAACGGAGAACTCGATATTTTATTTTTAAGAACTCACTCGGAATATTGTTCGCACCTGTTGTTCCTTAAGTTGTATCTACTGAAAGAAATATAGTGGGCGTCCTTGTCTGTGTTTTGTTTTAATTCATTCGCTAATTTTTTGCGCAAAGTTTTATTTCTTGCAAAGTAAAAGCACTCGACGAAAACAGGATACTGGTATAGATGAAATATTGGTGGAATACCGTTATTGTTAAGAGCGAAAAATAAATATATATATTTTAGAAATAAAATTTTAAGTTTAAAATTTGATTTTTTTAAGTCTAAAACAAGACATTTTTCTTTTAAAAATAGGAAATTACATAATAATCCAACCAACAGGTTTTTTTATATTTTTAAACGGAAGAAAATATGATATACTAAATTTGAAAAATAAAAATACGTTTGTATGATAGTTAATTAAAGGAGCTTCTACATAGTGGCAAAAATAAAAAAAAAAGATTTTAATCCTTAAACAGATTTTTGTAGCTTAAAACAGTTGGGAATTTTATAGTCGAGAAGCTGGGGGGCTTAACCCGCGAGACTTGAAATTCGTAACTAGTAGGATGTTAGTGCTTTAACTGGTAGACAATAGCCTGAAGTGAATCACACGCTAAATAAGCGTCAACATTTACATTGCATAATAAACCTCCTGAAAATCGCGCGCAGCAACTGAAATGTCCACTTTCCCCCGAATGCAGTTATAACAGAAAGCTTTTCAAATAAACAAATTTTAGTTTTTCAATAAACCAATCGTAGCTATTTTTGTTGATATAAATTAAACGTTTTTCATTTAAAAAAAATTGGCAATTAAAATTAGCGGAAATTCCATAACAATTAAGAAAACAATCAATGTAGTCATATTTTGGGATGCCATTTCGAACAAATAAGAAAAGCTGAAATTTTGGTGTTATTGTTACTGAACTTGGAATCTGGGATACTTAGGGCCTAGCTAGTTTAGACACATCAGTACAAACTTAAGCTTCCGAAATTTTATACAGGCCTAATCGTAAGATCTACATTCAAGCTGACATATTTAACTTGCAAAATTGTTAATATGCCTAAGTAATCAAATTCTAGTTTTTTTTTATTTTAAACTGAATCTCAAAAATTTAATTTCTTTCGATTGTTTTTTTCGAACTTGCATATATATAGTAAATTTATGTTTTGTTTTTTGTATCGCTTTGATTAGATTCATGAAACCAAAAATATATAACATAAAAATAAACAAAAAATGTAAATACACTATACTAATAGCTCTAACGCATTTAATAGTAGGTACACACTTTAAACGGAGGCGAATCGCACTCAATTCGGGCTTTCGAATGCTTTCATTAGGACTCTGTTTCTGTAGTGTGGATCTAATTGTGGTGTGTATATCCTTAATTAGCCATTATATGCCCTAATTGGGGATGCTAACTGTGTCTGAGCTTTATATGTATTTAAATGTTTTTAATGTTAAATATTTGCAATAGAAATACATAATAAACTGTATCAATATTAATTAATATCACATATTTATTAAAACTACAATATAATATGGTTGTTAAAAATAAAAATTGTGCAAAAATTTTGTTGTTAATAAACCCTTGTTAAATTTTTGTCGACACCTGCACGTGCAATTTTTCCACCGAAAATTTCTGTAAAAAAAGAATCCAGACTAATCAATAAAACCATTTGGAAAGGTTAGGCTTTCAACAGTTTCATCTGAGCGATGAAGAAGCTAACCAAACAACCTTTCAATGTCTCAAATAATCAAAACTAAACTTTTGAAGTGTTTAAAAAGTGACTGGTCAAATCGCACGAAATCATTGTGAGTGTTTAAAAGGACCAAGTGCTCGGTGGACCCTTTGTTATAGTGTTAAAGCAAACAAAAACTTAGCGCTTTTTAACAAGTTTTAGATTCAAATCTTCTTGTAGCGTACTGTGGGTTAATTTTCTTTATAGAGGGCAAACACTCCTTTGGTTTCAGAGCAGTAGATAATAATATAAAAAATATCTACAAGTCAGAAAATATCAGATCTGATTAATATGGGGCCGCTAAACTTGTCTATCAGAGCTAAAAACGTTCTATGAGATCTCATCATGCAGATACAAATTCTTGTTAAAAATATGGCAAAGTATGTATAGCAATTTATTTTAAAAAATTGAATTTTTCGATTTCAACCTTTAAAATTTACAATTGTTTCCAAAAACTAAAATTGTTTAAAAACCTATTTTAATGCGAATTGGGTAAAAAGGCAGTTAAAAATTATATAGATAATTTGAATTATGATAAACTTTTCATAATTTGAAAACAACAATTTGAAAACTTTTTGTCCTTTGGACTTTTCTCTTTGAATTTTGTCATTGGACTTTGTCCAAAGGACCAGTTTTAAGTAGCGTTCATACTTCGTCCAAAGGAAAAAGTCCAAAGGACGTTTCGGCTTGTCCAAAGGACGTTTTGGCTTTTCTAAAATTGTCCTTTGGACTTTGTCCAAAGGACCAGTTTTAACTAGCGTTCATACTTCGTCCAAAGGAAAAAGTCCAAAGGACGTTTCGGCTTGTCCAAAGGACGTTTTGGCTTGTCCTTAGGACAAAATCCAAAAGTCGTTTTGTCATAAATATGAACTAGTTTTTAGGGTCGTTGGAGCCGAGGGCCTTTAGAGCTGGAACTTGAAGCCGAAAATGGGGAGCTCGGATTCGAAAGTGTGAAATCTTTAAAACCTATACTTAAGCTAATCAAAAGCCTGACTGACTTCAACCCTAAACCATTTTTTTTACTTTCGGCTATAAGTTCCTATTTCCGCGGCTTTAAGTTCCTTACTGACAGCTCTAAAGACCCTGTACCTTTACGTAAAACCCAATTCACATGGAGTGACAACAAATAAGTGACAAGTGACAACACGTTCATATCGCAGCGGCAAGGTGAGAATGTAACGATGTAAACGCGCGAGGAACGCGCTATCACTTATCACTTGTCACTCCGGAGTAAACTGAGCTTAATGGATTACGTCATGATCTTTTTACTACTGAACTTCATACGACGTCATGCTTTTGGATAAATAAAGGAAAGAGTTGTAGTTTTACTTACTAATCATCCTCAATCTAAGCTTAAGAAGATTTTTGAATGAAATTCCATCGGTAACTACTAAAGTTCCTGTTTAACTCCTGTCAGAAATGTGGGAGTAAACTGAAGTATTACGACATAAGCTGGGAATGTCCACTACGTTTTTTTTTAAATAAACATTCATTTTGTTACAATATTGGGAACTTAATTTCCCATGAATTAGCCAGCAGCTTATGCTAAATAAACTTAAGATTTCAATTTCAGTAGATTGATAGCCTATACTTTTAATTTTTTAGCTCCATAAATTTTTTACTTCCAGCTCAATAAATTGTGGGCGCCATTTTGTTTCATATAGAAACCGACGTCAAAAAACCTGTTTTAAAAACGGTGGTATATAGTTTTTTCAACCGTTGCACTGTTTATTTTGCAGAGAACAACTATAAGCTGAAAGCACTCATGCGCGCATACTGTTTTTAAAATATTCTTTCAAAAAATCGTCCGCTATAATATGGCGCTAAATTTGAAACCAAATGTCAAAATATCAAAATTCAAACTGAAAAAAATACACAAAAAATAGGTGCTGGTAAATGAATTAACTTAACTATAGGCAAATACAATCTAGCTGACCGCGATATTTGCAGTATTGAATCGACTATATTTAACAACAAAAGCATTGAAGATTTTTCACTGAAGCGGGTTAATAACAAAGATTAAAAACTTTATTTTAATAATTATTTATCAAATTACTTAATTTGGAACCCAATTGCAAATTTTTTAAGGACTAAAGTTAGTTGATTTATGTATATTTTGTGAAAAGGTGGAATTAAAAAAAAAATTCTGCATTCTTATTCGTTTAAAAAAAAACGTCTTTACCGCACAATTTTAATTGGTCCCCTCATGTCTGCATTTTAATTTTCAGCGTCAGCCAGATATAATTCAACCATAATTAAATTAACTAAACTAATTAAATTAATTTAACTTAACTAATTAAATCAACTCGGCTTTTCGTTTAAACGTTGATGAATTTTCATAGCACCAAGATTACGATAATGAACTTATTTAAGCGGTTGAAGAGAGGCAACACAGATACGATCAAGAGTTTATTATCGATTGTATAGCAATACTTTTAAAAATTTATTAAGTTAAGTGAAACCGCTTAACAAACATAAGACAAACTTATAAGTATAAAAAAAGGTGCACGAGCATTTCAAGGTATAATACACGACAAACGAATGCAGAAAGAAAATAACACAAAAAAATTGTTTTATATAAAAATCCGCAATATTTTTCAACAATATCGTGTCTCTAAGTAAAAAATATGTCTTGAATAAAAATTTTCGCATAATTTTAGATGTGGAGACGCAGAGTAACGTTTTAAAGGTGCACTGTCACAAATCAAATTCCTATAACGCCCGGACCGGACTGGTCCGTTAATACCAAAACAACCAAACACAACGTTGGGATTGAGAGTTCTCCACTACAAGGCTACAACATTTTTAAAATTCAGCTGAATTGGTTCAGTATTAAAGGAGCAGTCCGGTTCGGGCGTTATAGGAATTTGATTTGCGACAGTGCTCCTACGTTTCTATTTTGATTTAAAAAAAAACTTAATGATCAGGGTTAAAAGTCTGTTTAACACATTTTGATAATTATTGCAAGTTAGAGACAGAAAGTAAATCTCGTCCTGTTGCTATTTGTATAAATAAAGAGCAAATATCATGATTGTAATTGACATTAACCAGCGAGCACCACGGTGTTCTCTGCGTTTTAGACGCGCTTTTCGCCTTAAATAATCAGAAAGGGTTAATTCTGCGCGTTTTTTTCTTTCTTTTTTTGCCTGAATTATATTGCCTGGATAACATATCCAAAAACTTTTAATGGGAAAAATTTACTAAAATTTTGAAATGACACATAGTAAGCAGCAAATAAACCAAAAACTTGACTAACTACGCTGGATAATTTTAATACTAAGTTCAAAATAGGTTAAACCCGTTTAAAGGAGCACTGTCACAAATCAAATTCCTATATCGTCCGAAACGGACTGCTCCTTTAATACCAAACCTACCTAACTCAAATTCGGGATTTGGAGTGCTCCACTACAAGGCTACAACATTTTTAAAATTCAGCTCGATTGGTTTAGTATTAAAGGAGCAGTCCGGGTTGGGCGATATAGGATTTTGATTTGTGACAGTGCTCCTTTAATTACCCCAAATTTTTACTCAATTATTTAATAGCAAAATCAAAATAGAGTAAATACGTCAATTACGCCCCTTTTTACTCGAATATATTAATAGCAAGCTTAAAATAAAACAAATCCGTTTAATTACGCCCGATTTTTCTTTAATTATTTTATGAGCAAGCTCAAAATAGTACAAACCTGTTTAATGACGCCCGATTTTCCCTCGTTGTAAGCGGGGTGCTGGGTGATTTCGCTGGCGCTGACATAAATGGGTTCGTCTTCCGCGGAAATTTGCCGCTGGGTGGTCTTAGAACCGGGGGCTGAGTGTTGTTGAACCGTATTTCTCGGCTTCGAAGAGGAACCGGAAGTGGGACCGGAAGTTGGACCGGAAGTTGGGCCGGAAAATTTGGAGGTGACCGGATGTCCGGCGGATTGATCGCCCGCCGCCGCGTGTTGGATGCTGTTGGATCTGGAGCCGGACGGGGCTGCTGGTTGAATGGGACGAAATGCGGAATTTTCGCTGATCACCAGACCTGAAATAGCCAGTGAATTGAAACTATTATGCGGGTGGAATTGGAAAAGGTGTAAAATTTCACATAAAGCATAGCTATGTTGTTTCAAAAATACTGGATATACGGGAATTATTTTCAATTGACCGCCTTGGTGGCCGCACCGACTGGTCGAATGGGAAAAGTTTGAATTGTTATCGATGAATAAGTATATAAAAAAAAATAAAAAACTAATGAGATGTGTGAAACGGGATGAACTATAATGGTACCAATGATTTGATCTGCTGGTCTAATAAAAATATTAAAATTTACTGCTCACGATGGTCAAACCTTACACGATGGTCAAAACCCTCCCATTTAAACGGAAGTTGTTCAGTGTAAATATCTTCGCAGAGTTATGACGTTATAGAATCACTTTTAGCCAATCAGCGCTTAGGAAAAAAATGGAGATCTCTCATTTATTGGAGATCATTTTTTTTCCCAAAAAAAATAGAGATCTCTCATTTATTGGAGATCAATTTTTTTTCAAAACGCTAATTCTCTAAAACAGCTCCTCCCACAACCATTCCCGCAGAACATTACATATATGACGTGAACACGAACGATTGCTATAATGATATTTTGAGGTTCCTTAAAATCCTGATGATATCTATAATACTAAAATATTTTTTAATTAACGAAACCACTGGTTTCACTCGTTGTCAAGATTTAATGTACGCGATACTCTGCCGTGTAATGACGTTGAGGGGCTAACGGTAATTCCCATGGACCATGGACCAACTCGGACCCAACATGGACCCGCCCATGAGGGGTGAAACACTCTCTTTAACAATACAAATCGATAATTCTTTAGTTTTAACTTTTAAAAGGCTTAGGTTTAGGCTTAGATTCACACTAAGCCTAAGCCTAAGCCTGAAGTGCACTAACAGTTTTATATTGTATTGTATTGTTAAAGAGAGTGTTTCACCCCTTATGGGCGGGTCCATGTTGGGTCCGAGTTGGTCCATGGTCCATGGGAATTACCGTTAGCCCGTTGAGGTAGGGCAAAAAAATAGTATTGCGGGCGCCAAAAAATAGGCTAGCCTGACTAAAAAATCCTTTAATGACGTATTATTATCTTTTTATTCGTCACACTGTAGTCGCACCGTGCAATTATAAAAAAAAACCTACGGTTTAATTCGGGGGAA
>JASAMX010026071.1:0-11231 GCA_030248175.1 Microlaimidae sp. YZB2_3
TAGCACGGTGTTAGTTAATCCGGACAAGTTACAGTAGGTTTCGCGGCTGATTTTATTTTTTTTGTTCGAAAAATTCCTTGTTTAACATAAATTTACAATATTTTGTTCTGCCACTTTTTACACAAATTTGCAATTACTTAATAGAGATTTGAAAGTTTATCAGTTTTTTATACTAGCGACGTCAATCATCAAAAAAAATTTTAAAAACAACAGGTATAACTTATATAAGGTGAAAGCCCAAATTAAAACAAACACATAAATATAAGTTTTATCACAAACAAACGTATATTAAAGGAATAGTACCCATAAACGTGCGTCGATTTTTTTAGATATGACCTCGCGCGAAAGTCACTCAACACGCAGGGAGAAAAAATTCGAAGTCAGGGCCAGGCAGCTGGGAAAGAAGACTGCGCGTAAAACAGAGTCACAACCTATAGCACGCGGAGGACCGAAAATGAACTAGACAAAACTTAAAAAAAAAACCCAACTTAAAAAAAGAAAAAAAGATAAAAAAGCACCATTAAATATTTTTTAAATAAAATATAACCCTTTTTATAATATTGTGCTCTTATTTAAACCTGTTTTATTTTAAAATTTTAATGTATTGTATGTTATTATTTATTATAATAAATAAATAAAATAAACACATTATTCAGTGAATACATATTTTGAAGCACCAAAAGCTATATTTTTTGAAAATACATGCTTTTAGAAACATAATAATGTTTGCTGCATAGTTAACATGTTTTTATTAAGCGAATGGCAATAAAAAATATAACGCCAAGTCAAAAAAAATTTATTTTTAAGAAAATTAGATAAATATGACATTAGTTTTCTGCGAATATACATAAATGCAGGTGTGTTTCGTAAAACAATTCTACACTCAGTGGTATAATTGCATGTGTGTCTGGTAATTACAATGGATTATGGGGTCATAAATGCTCTTTATTGCTTGTCAAAGTTACTATATAAGGTTGCAGAAAATCACAACAACTTATTTTAGTTTCTTCTGTTTTAATATTAAATGTTAATGTTTTTTATTGTTTTTAATGTTTTGCATGTTGTTTGTAAATTTGCTTAAAGGTTATGTATATATATATTGTACTGTTAGGCTTGGTGGTCTTACTGACGAGTGCAACACCAAGGGCGTTTAAGACTAATGCACGAAACGCCAACTGGAACCTGCTGGGGACAAGGAGCTTCACGTTGATTCATTTTAATCCGTAATGCATCCTTGACTTTCAGTGGATTCCAATGTGCATCAGTGTGCACTTTTTTGTTTGCTTAAGTGTTGTTTTGAAATCACTGGCAAGCAATGAGTTCACATTTGTTTGTACTGCTTGAGATAGTGGTTATGTATAAGTTAATATAATTTTATTTTTGCTTCAGCTTTTAGCTTCAACTTATTCAGTTTAAAATCACAGGCTGCTCATATAAGCTGTTATAGCGCGTTTTATAGTCGCCTTATAAAACTTATGTGACAGTTCTGGTGATTAGTTCGTCGTGGGATCTTTAATAACTTGCTGATGTGGATATAAAAAGACAGAGCATAGTAGCATAGTATATAAATAAGTGCCTGCTTTTTATGTTCTGTCTAGATGAACTATCATGTCTGTCTGTCTAGATGAACAATCAAGATGTCTAGATTTATGGAACAACATGTGGCTATATAACTTCAAAAAATTTCTTTATACATTTTACACCACCCATAAACATTATATTTTCTGAAAGTAGAAACTTTTGGGGTTACGCTAATTCCGGCTGCTTGATTGGTATTTCTATAATAAGCCGGTGGTATTCAATAAAACATAACCTGGTCAAAATTTTTTTTTATTTTTTTATAAAAATTCTTCATAAATTACCTTATAATTCAGCAAATATTTGTTTTTAAGGACCAAAAGCTATAATTTCTGAAATATCATTCTTTTTTACGTATTTCGACAGCTCGAAGTGCTTAAAAATATGTATTCCAATAGATTTGATAGTAATTAAAAAATCATGGACCAAAATTTTGATGTGCCTAAATTTTGGATTCAATTTAATTTCCAAGAACGAATATAACGTTTTACGTGGTAAACTATATATCAAATTAAAGCTGGTAACCTAAGCTTTATTTGGAGCTATGTTCACCTGGAATTTCTCTACGTAATAATTTTTTATAAGCAATAAAATGCCAAAATGACTTCTTAAGTATGAAATTTTTCAAAAAAGTTTTTAAGACTTATTTTTCATCCTACTGCAAAAAAAAGTATTAATCAAACCCATTTTTAATGGAAATTTCAATTCTGATTGTTCAGCTACCTTTTTTTAATGTTTATACACAAGTTTGAACCAACCTGCAATTGAAGACTTTTTTTTTCGATTTTCTTGAAACATAAAAAAGAATGTGTGTTTGGGGGGAAATAGAGTAAACCATAGGTCACCGAAGGGGGGTCACCCCCCTACGGCCTCTGAGACCTAACCCCCCCCCCTAAGGCCCATTTTTGACCCCTCCCCCCATCGACCTCTTGAACCCCTGACCCCCCCCTAAGGCCCATTTTTGACCACCCCCCCCACCAGACAATCCCAAACAAGGATTAAAAAAGGCTAAAATTTCGTCAAAAAATTTTCAATTTTGGTCAAAAAAATGGTAAAAACACCCCAAGCACCCCCGGGTGCTTTTTTTCAAAAAAAAACACCCCGGGGTGTGACCCCCCCCCTGGAGGTCAAAAACCTCCACACCCCGGGGTGTGGACCCCCCTGAGCCGTCGAAGGTCGGTGACCTATGGAGTAAACAAAACTTTTTTTGCCGAATAAAAAAAACCGGATGTAAAAAAACGCAGTATTAAGGGAGAAATTCTATTTTTAATATAAAGCTTTGAAGTAAGAAGAAAAATACTCACGCTGGAACGCGGTAGCGCACAGAGCCCAGCGTGCAGAAAAAAACACAGCGGCGAGAGGCGATCGACGTCGCTATGTATACAAATAATTCCTCTAAATTTTGCTTTTTATATCTTTTTATTGTTTAATGAAATTTTAACAGACTTAGCCCCAGGTATACAGAAACCTACTGTAATTTGTCCGGATTAACTAACACCGTGCTAGCACGAAAATTATCCCTCTTTGTGAATTCCGGCCATAATCTTTGTGCTAGCTCGATGTTAGTTAATCCGGACAAACTACAGTAGGTTTCGGGAAACCTGGGGCTAAGTCTGTTAAAATTTTATTAAACGATAAAAAAGATATAAAAAGCAAAATTTAGAGAAATTATTTGTATAAAAAACTGATAAACTTTTAAATCTCTATTAAGTAATTGCAAATTTGTGTATAAAGTGGCAGAAAAAAATATTGTAAATATATGTTAAACAAGGAATTTTTCGAACAAAAAAAATAAAATTAGCCGCAAAACCTACTGTAACTTGTCCAGATTAACTAACACCGTGCTAGCACCCGAAAATACCGTAGTTAACATGGTGTATACATCGAATAGACTAACAAGGGTTTTACCCCGTGTTTACCCCGCTTAATTAATTCCGGCCTTCATTGACATTATTTTAATTTTTAATATTCATATTGGCTGATTCTGATTTTCAGCAGTAATTTTAAGCGCACTGAAAAGTCTGAAACTATAACATAATAAAGTTTAGTTTGATTTTTAGGCTTTTAAATTTTTTAGGTTATTAGGTTTTTTTAGCTTAGACTTAGGAGTTAGAAAAAACAAAAAAAGCGTTTAAAATTGTTTCGTTAACAAGGCCTAACGCCAAACAAACAAACGCCGTTTAACGCCTTGTTTGCCAAACAAGGCGTTTCCGCTTAGTTTAACTGTGTTTAAAAATGATTTTTTAGCGCGCTGAAAATTAGAAACTGTCTTTATATTCAAGGACTTTATATTTTTTAAATATGAATATTTTATATTGTATTTAAGTATTTTAGACTAACTCGGTTTTTTTGACAAATTTATTTGCCTCAATAATTTTTTTTATTTTCTTAAGTCTATGAAAAGATGAAAGGTGTGGTTGGTAGGAAAGGTAATATAAGCTAAGCCTTCGCTTCACGTTTCTAAACCTCAACAAACAAAGCCTAATAAACATTTAATTTTTGCCGCACATTTATTTAATAAAGATTATCTTGTTTTTAGGCTTCATTTAGGCTTAGGCTTAAGATTAAGCTATCAAGGCAAATAAATTTGTCGATGTTAAGCTGAGTTAGCAAGCAGCCATATTTTATTTGTCTTGTTTGTAATTTTTATATTTTATTTTGTATTGGGTTCAAATGTTTCATAATATATTATCATTTAAATATTAATATTTTCAGGACATATTGGAACATGTCAGAAGAGTACAAGTCCCATACGCGTCATAAAATTCGGTTTAAGAAATTCACGTAATAACAGACCTGTGCACTGCCCCCCCAGGGTTTAAACGGAGGGGCAATTCCAAAACGGGGGGGGGGGACGGGGGGCAATTTTTTTGAAACGGGGGTGCCAATAAAACGAGGGGGCAAGCAGGGAAGAAAGAAAAAAGAAAAAAAACAAGGGAAAAGAGAAAAAAAGCGAAAACAAAGTAAAAATAGGTCTAAAATGGCTTAAAATACATTAAAATAGGCTAAAAACTGCAAAAAATTGCGATGATGGCGTCATCATAGGTCAAAAATGGCGTCATAATTTTAGGGTACTTTTTCATTTTTTGGCGGAGGGGCAAATCCTCCAATAAAACGGGAGGGGGGCATTTCCAGACCGTGCACAGGTCTGTAATAATAAGTAATCAAAAACATGTTTCTAGATCAATTCTCTCTGAGTAATTTCTTTTTTTTTTGGTATTTAAAAACGGATTAAACTATTAATCAAAGAAATAAATAGTGTGTAGACTTAGAGCCAAAATACGACCTTTATAAGGTACATTATATTTTATACTGTTTTTAAGGAAAATTTAAGAAAAAAATATTTGCGATAACGGCGTCATCATGGGTCAAAAATGGTGTCATAATTTTGGGGTGCTTTTTTATTTTTTGGTGGGGGGGGGAATCCTCCAATAAAGCATTTCTAGACCGTGCACAGGTCTGTGTGCCCAACATTCGCATCCGCGGATATCCGCACTATTTTTGACATCTGCGTACTTTCGCTACTAACTCACATTCGCGGATGTGTTTATTACTTATTTTTACTTCTTAAATTAGCTAGTACCTAATTTTTTATAGAATTTTCTCCAAAGTAAAATTTTGACTTTGAAATGAGTTTTTTAGCCGTAAAAAGCAAAAAAAAATGCAATAAAAATGCTTTTTTGCTAAATTCAGCGTTTTTTTACATGTTTTTGTTTTTTAAAATCAAAAAAATGATATCAATAAAATGCACTTCAGAACTAAAAACGATATGGTAGGAATGCATCTAATAAACATCCGCATCCATCCGCAGATTTTTGTGTTCAAATACCACATCCACTGATGTCAAAAAATGAGATCCTACTAACAAATTCCTAATATTGATATATTAATCTGTTTTTTTCCAAAATTAGAAATATATTTTCACTCTTAAAACTTTACGAAACTTGAAAGTGAAGCATGAAAGTTTACAGACAGCTAAGTGCACTTAATTTTTTTTACAAAATAAATTCATTTTCTCAGTACCAAGTTTTTTTAGGCCCAATTATTATTTTGTTGTTTGCTAATCAGTAAAAACTACAGAATGTCGAAGGCAACACAAATTCTTCAGATTGAGCCGCCAGCTGAATTAAGTTTTAAAGGTAAGTGAAATATTTGTTAATTAATTATAGGTAATTAAACGAAACATCCGATTTTTTCCAAAAAAAACATTCCTGATTCCCGTATGTGCTGAAATAGGACTGGAATCTTCAGTTTAAGGATTTAAATAAAATTTATGACGAAATTAGGCGGGAAACGTGTGTTTTACTTATTAAAACCGCAAATAAGAAAAATATGACAATTCAGAATTTTTTTTGAAAATAAATTCACATGCTGTTAGCTGTTTGGAATATTGGTATTTTTGGAATATTCACAAAGCGGGATTAGCCTCGGGCTAGCCCCCTGGGTATGTCTATCCCGGGCTAATTACGGTTACGCATAGATGAACCCGGTCAAAAAGCTAGGGGGGTGTTTACCCCGGGTAAATGAAATTTTAAAATCTAGGGGGGGGGTCGAACACCCCCTAGCTTTCTAGGGGGGTCGACCGGGGGTGGAAGATTTTGAAACCTAGAGGGGGGTCAGGTGGGGTCCAATTTCCAAAACAAAATACTTTTAAACCATTAAATGTTTAATAATAGTTTTTTTATAAGATAATACTACATTTTATTGAATAAAAAGCGATATTTAGGTATCAAAAGGGTCTAAAAACATGAATTTGTGTTAAAAATTCACGTTTTTGGAAGGAAATTAAAGTATAAAAAAAGTACTTAAAATTTTCTCGAGGGGGGGGGGTCAGATTTCAAAATCTAGAAGGGGTCAGGGGTAAAAAATTTGAAAATTTGGGGGGAGGGGGGACCCCCCCTGGATTTTTTCAGGGGGGCCGGGCGGGGGGGCCCCCCGCCCCCCCTGGTTTTTTTTCGGGGGGGGGGGAAAAATTGCGGGGTGGGGGGGGGCCCCCCCCCCCCCCCCTTGTTCATCTATGGTTACGGTAGGTTGCAGTATACCCAGTAAAGTATATTAAAATTTCATTAAACGATAAAAAAGCATAATTTGGAGCAATTATTTGTATAAAAAATTATAATCTTATAAATCTCTATTAGATAATTGTAAAAAGTAATAAAAAAGTAGTAACTTGTGTGAAAAGTAGTAGAAAAAAATATGCAAATATATGTTACACAACTATATTTCGAAAAAAAAACTAAAAATGACACACGACTGTGCGGCGACACAATTTTTTTTGTTTGAAACATACTTGTTTAACATTATATTTGCAATAATTTTTCAATTAATTCTCACACAATTTTACAATTATTTAATAAAGATTTAAAATCTTATCATTTTGTTATATAAATAATTGCTCTAAATTATGCTTTTTATATCCTTTTTATTGTTTAATGAAATTTTATGATACTTTATTCTGGGTATACCGTAAACTACCGTAATTAGCCCGAGAAAGACATAGCCGGAGCACCGTTTTGTGAATTTTGACCTTCATGGCCGTAGCCAGGGAGAAGGAACAGAAAGAACGTTACCCCTCCTTCGTTTTCTAGCAAGCACCGGATAGAATGCAATTGACTCGCAATTTTCCCACCACCACTGTCGCAAAATCCTAGCTATGGTTTTAGTAAGGCCTTTGACTTTTTTAAGCTACATCATGAAAATTAACAACCTGAACCAATAACACGTTCTCTTTTACGTGGAACCATGTTTTTTTTAAACTACAGAGGAAGGTGAGCACGGTCTCGACTCGACATTTAGGGAGGTGGTTACCCCACCCGAGGTAGATTGCATCTTGAATTCTGGGGGGGATAGATGTATTTTTTAAGTACCTAATTAAAAACATTTAAGCTGTTCATTTTTTTAATTTAAACTGTTATAGTACACAATTTGAATAGTATCGACACTTACGGTTTTTAGCTAATAATCATTAAGAAATAATTTAGAATATAAAAAATACTTTTCTTAATTATTAGAATTTTGATTTTATGAAAATAATTGCACCGGATTGGATTATATCCAGTGACAATATTAATTTTAGAGAATAAACAAAATTGTATAAAAATTATGTTATAAAAACGTGGTCAAGGTATGTCTACGCACTACGCCATTGGCAGGGGTTAAAGAACAAATTTTACTCGTTTTATGTTCATATTTAAAAAATGACTTCGGTCAGTTCCGCTAAGGGGGGTCCACGGTCCACCCTCGGTTGGAAGGCCAAAATCATGGGTGTTTTTGGTCGGGTCCGCTAGGGGGGGGATCCACCCCCGGGTGGAAGGAAGGCCAAAATTTTTTAGGGGGGTCCGGACCCCCCTGGCTTTTTAGAAGGGGGGTCGACCCCGGGTGCGAGATTTCAAATTTAAAGGCGAAGTAAGGGGGGTCCAATTTTTTAACAAAATTTTTTAAACTTAATAATTTAAGTGTTTTTAGGTCTAATATTGAATTTTATGTACTAAAACAGCCTATGCCTATTTAGGCCTAAAAAACCGTGTTTTTGACAGTAAATAAAAAATATAATTCCAAATTTTTCGGGCGGTGGGTTGGGGGGGGGTCAGCCTCGCTGGGGGGGGGGTTAGGCCGAACCGCTCTCGAGTTTTAGGAGGAGGAGGGCCTTGATTTTTTCTAGGGGGGTCCAAAATTTTGGCTCTGGGGGGAGGTGGACCCCACTGTCCCCCCCCAAAAAAAACACCTATGGCCAAAATGTTTTAGAGGGGGGGTCCGGACTCCCTGACTTTTTAGAGGGGTTGTTGTTGTATTACCTGAAACTTATCTTCCCTGTGCAGATTATGCAAAAACAGGCGCTAAGACAAGCCAGGAGGGGCGAAAAAACTTCACCTCTATGGTTAAGACTCTCCGTTTAGGGGGCGTCAACCCGGGGTGCCAGATTTCAAATTTAGGGAGGTCCAGGGGGTCCAATTTTCCAAAGTTTTTTAAATTAGTAATTTAAGTCTTAGGTCTAATATTAAATTTTTTATACTAAAACAGCCTATTTAGGCCTAAAAAGTGTATTTAAACACTGTTTTTTTACCAAAAAAACGTGTTTTTGACAGTAAATAAAAAACTAATTGGTCAGGAAGGCAGACCTGTGCACGGTCTGAAAATGCCCCCCCCCCCGTTTTATTGGAGGATTTGCCCCCCCTCGTTTTATTGCCCCCCCACCTCCCGCCAAAAACTGAAAAAGTACCCTAAAAATATGACGCCATTTTTGACCTATAATGACGCCATCATCGCGAATTTTTAGCAGTTTTTAGCCTATTCCAATGCATTTTAAACCATTTTAGACCTATTTTTACCTTATTTTCGTTTTTTTGTCCTTTTTTCTTCTTTTTTATCTCTTTTGTTCTCCTTTTTTTCTTTTTTTTCCTTTCCCCCCTGCTTGCCCACCCCGTTTTATTGCCCCCCGTTTCAAAAAAGTTGCCCCCTGTGCCATACATGGGCAAGTTGGTCCGGAGTGGGGGGGGGTTAAACCCCAAATTAGGGGGGGGGGTTAAAATCCGAGAAACGCAAAATACCCATATCGTTTTTTTTCTGGAGTGCATTTTACCCATATCGTTTTTCGATTTTGAAGGAAAAATAGGTAAAAAACGCTAATTTTAGGTCAAAAAGCCCTTTTTTATTGCATTTTTAGTTTTTTATTGCTTTAAACACTTTTTTGACATCAAAACTTAAGTTTGGGGGCAGTTAGAAGTCAGTTTTTTAAAGACATTTTTTTTTTCCTTCATTTTCCAAAATTGGGGGGGTTAACTTTTTTCCCCCCCTCCCCCACTTCTGAGTGGGGGGGGTAAACCCCCCTTCTCAAGAATTTCGGGGAGATTAGCCGCCCCCCCCCAGACCCCCGTGCCCATGTATGCCCCGTGCCCCCATTTTAGAATTGCCCCCCATTATAACCCCGGGGGGCAGTGCACAGGTCTGGGAAGGGGTTCAGCCTAGCTAGGGGGGAGGGGTCAGGCCGGACCGCTCCCGAGCTTTGGAGGGGAGAAGGGAGCCTGCCTGGATTTTTTCCAGGGGGGGGTCCGAAATTTTAGCTCTAGGGGGGGTGGACCCCTCTGTCTCCCCCCCAAAAACATACATGAGCATGGACCGGCAAGCTAGGGGAGGATGGCTACCATACATGAGCATGGAACGGGAAGCTAGGGGGGTGGCTACCCCGGGTAAAGGGCCTTTTGAAAGCTAGGAGGGGGTCTAGACCCGGGGTAGACCAGTTTGAAATCCAGAAGGGGGTCTAAGGGGTATGGTTTACAAACAAAGTCACATTAAATCATTTATTTATTTTTTTAGCACTAATATAGAATTTTATATACTAAAATATGCTATTTATGTATAAAAAAAAGACAAAAGTACTGTTTTTTTACTAAAAAACCGTGTTTGTGACAGTAAATTTTGACCTAAATTCATACCCAAAATTTGCTCGGAAAGAGGGGAGGGTGTCGATTTAGAATTCAAGAGCAGACCTGTGCACGGTCTGAAAATGCCCCCCCCCGTTTTATTGGAGGATTTGCCCCCCCCCCCCGTTTTATTGCCCCCCCCCCGCCAAAAAAGAAAAATTACCCTAAAAATAGACGCCGATTTTTTGACCAGAGACGCCATCATCGCGAATTTTTTGCAGTTTTTAGCCTATTCAATGTATTTTAAGCCATTTTAGACCTATTTTTACCTTATTTCCGCTTTTTTTTTGTCCCCTTTTTCTCTTTTCCCTTCTTTTTTTTCTCCCTTTTTCTCTTTTTTTTCTTTCCCCCGTCGCCCCCCCCCCCCTTTTTTGCCCCCCCGTTCAAAAAAGGCCCCCCCCGGCCCCCCCCCCCTGCTGCCCCCCCCCGACCCGGGGGGGGGGGGGCAAGAGGGAGGTAGGGTGTCAACATTTAAAAATTTTGGGGGGAGGGAGCCCTAGATTTTTTTCTAGGGGGAGAGTCTGAAATTTCGAGGCTAGGGGGGGGGGTGGATGGAGGTGGACCCCACGCCCACCTTACCCCCTCCCCCTATGCTCATGTATGGTGGCTACCCCGGGTAAATGGCCCTTTGAAAGCTGTGAGAGGGGTTCCGTACCCCTCCTAGCTTTTTAGGGGGGTCGATCCGGGGTGAGAAAGGCCGAAACCTACCTCAAAAACAATAAAGAAAATCAGCAACTAAGCTAAGCCTAAGCAAAATTTAAGCTAACCTTAAGCTAAGCCTTCGCAAAACTTAAGTTTGAGCAAAACTCAAGTCCCAAGCCTAAGCTAAGCGTAAGCAAAAGCTAAGCTAAGCAAAACCTAACCCAACCCCTCCCGTGTCATTTTTGGGGTAGGTTTTGGCCTTCGGCACATGGGGTAGACCAGTTTGAAATCCAGAGAGGGGTTAGAGAGGGTCCGGTTTCCAAACAAAGTTATTTTAATTCATTTATTTAAGTTTTTTAGCACTAATATAGAATTTTATATACTAAAATAGGCTATTTATGTATAAAAAGAGTACAAAAGTACTGTTTTTTTACTAAAAAACGTGTTTGTGACAGTAAATTTTGACCTAAATTCACAATCAAAATTTGGCTCGGTAGGAGGGGCGGAGCATAGATGTTTTTTTTTGGGGGGGGGGGGGGGGGGGAAGAGGATCCACCACCATAAGATGTCATTCATATAAAAACATATTTG
>JASAMX010026072.1:0-11003 GCA_030248175.1 Microlaimidae sp. YZB2_3
GTCTTCGTTCGTACGTATTGCTCTAAAGGTGATGAATTAACTAGGAAAATGAAATTAAAAAAGATACATAAACTGCAAACGATTATTCTTATTGGTTGTTTTTATGGTCTTTCGTTTGCGGTATTATTTCAAACTTAATGATAAACCTTTTGGCCGATAATCATGAAATTAATATGCAGCTGTATATTTTTACAAAACAATATTTTAAAACTATGAACAAGCTTTAAAAATCTAATAAAAAGTTATGATGTATAAGAAATTTGTTACACCAAAGAAAAGAGCTACCTGCCATAACGAGATTTACGACGAAATTATAGTTTTAATTGCACCTTTAGAAATGATGCGGTTTTACTGAATTTTTTTAGAAACTGAAGAATCATCAACAATGAAACAATTTTAGGTACTTTAGGTACCAGTCTTAACTTTTTGTACAACAATTTTTGTAACGTATCTTTTTTTCGTGGTGGGACCGCCGACCCAACTTTGTTGTTCTTGGCGGGTTTATTAACAACACGATAGTATTTTATTTAAACAAGAATAAGTATCTTTTATTTTAGACAAAAGGAGAAATGTTTACGCAACGGAGATGATCAAATATACCTGATAAAGAAACAGTAAAGTGTTAAATTTAGAAGAAGGAGCTAAATTTTCTTACTCTAAGTTACAGTCTACAGAAGTTTGTGAACTTTAACTGTGGTATAAATGCGCTTTCTAAATTGAAGCGATTCGCTAATGCTTTAGGTAATCACTATTGGTACAGCTACAATAATTTTATATTTTTCGAAGTTAAAACAATAAGCAGAGATTGGCACAGATTCAAGATATTGATACTCATATTAACAAAAGTCATGATACAATTGTAATATTAGGAGGTTTTGTAAAGTTCAAAATAGGAACCTTAAGAGTATGTAAAATTTGAAACTTGGCGTCCTAAACGAAAAAATGATTTATCAATTAGTTCTAGCGAATTTAGCAAGTACAGGGTTTTTAACCGCGGAACAGGCAACTGGAAGCCATCGTTTTCCAAGAGAATTTTGAGCCAGAAGCAATGGGAACTTGGAGCCTTTAAGAAAAAATGGTTTGGGTTTAGAAACTTGGCTTTGGTTAGGAAAATGTTTGCGCGGATTTTTACTTTTGCCTCGAAGTTGCCCAACTACGGCTCGTTTTCCCGAGCTTAAGGCGGTCCCATGCTTATGACAAAACGTCCTTTGGACAAAATGTTAACAACTAAACAATTACTTTAACTTCCCAAGGGCTAAAACATCCCTCAAAATCTTTTCCTTGTTGCTGCACTAGTTTTATCAAAATTTATTTTATCAAAGCAATAAAAAATAGTCAAAACCATGTGCATCGAAGCTTAAAATCCCTTTTCAAAGGGCATTTCTCCCTAGCTCCTTCTGTCTTATTGGCTGAAAATGATATGAGACGGCTGGAACATCACTAGTCTAAAACAGTCAGGACCGATTTTGGCAATATTAAAAATACCGCCGCTGATTTCCAGCTTCGTAATCATAAAAGAAAATTTAAGTGTTATCAAAATTTGTCTTTGTTGACGCGAATCAAAATAATATCTGGACGTTTTGGGGCTTAAAGCTTGAAATCGCTTTATTAAGGGATAAAGTCACAAAGCTCCCTTCCGTCTGAAGTGGTCGGAACATGACTAGTGTTGAACCAGCATATCCAATTTGGCAATATACGAAAATACAGCCAAGTTTTTCCAGCTCTCGTTTACGTATCGGCCGGCGCTCAGCTGTTGTAAGCGGCGGGGGGGGGCGAAATTGGGCGGCTCAAAACAGAAGGGATTAGATTCCGCCATAATAGCACTTGGAAATTATTTCTTATGGTCTTTTCGCACTTAATCAATATGGCCCTTCTATCCATTCCGCGTTGTGCTCGTGGATATATATATACATGAAGATTGCGCATATATTATACCACCCCAGTTGCTGCCAAAATGGGCCAAAACTCGTTTAAAACCCTTCCAACTCCGACTCCTTTTTATCTTTTCAGCTGGTGAAATGAGTCACAAAGAGTATTATTACACCAGCGCGCCGACTCCTCTTGTCCACTCTCGACTGTTAAAAAAGAGTCACAGGCCTTAAAAATACCGCAATTGTGACTCAGTATGCCCGGCATGTGAAGTAAGTCCGGGCGGTGTGTATATATAGGGCGGAGACAATACTACGCGAGGCGGTGTCGGGTTTCCGGTCCCCGACTGTTTTGAAATTAAATTACGTCCCTCCCCAGGCGGGGCCCGACGGCCCCGGCAGAACCGGTCCCAGTCCCATTTCCACTGTCTTCCATTTCCCCGATCTCCCGCTATCCGCTCTACCGGGCCGGGCCGGGCCGGTAGAGCGAAAGGGATTAAAAAAGATCGCGAGACTGAATTTCCCGCCGTCCCCGCGGCCGAATTTTTTGTTTTCATACTTTAAGTCTCTTGAATACTTCATAATTTAAATTGCCCGGACTTTCCAGTCCCGAGACGCTTAAGCGGCCTTTGAGCGGTTCTGCCGTCCCGGAGCGTCCCCGCCTCCCGGCTCCCGGTTCGACCCGCACACCTTGTAAGCCGGCTAATACAGAAAGCTTTCCCGCCTTGTTTCGTTCTGCGAGCGCGGATATCTATAACATATATCTATGGGATCCGCCTGGCGGGTTCAACAACGAGACAACTAGTGTAAATATACGATTACGAGAGCTGGGAAAACTCGGCGGTGTATTTTTAATATTGCCAAAATCGGACATGACTGTTTACACTAGTCATGTTCCGACCACTTCAGACGGAGGGAGCTCCGGAGTTTTATCCCTTAAATAAGCGATTTCAAGCTTTAAGCCCCAATGTTTATATTATTTTGATCGCGTCAACAAAATAAATTTTGATAACACTAATCTTTCTTTTACGATTACGAGAGCTGGAAAATCTCAGCGGTGTATTTTTAATATTGCCAAAATCGGTCCTGACTGTTTACACTAGTGATGTTCCAGCCGTCTCAGATCACTCTCCAGCCGAATAAGACAGAAGGAGCTAGGGAGTAATGCCCTTTAAAAGGGATTTCAAGCTTCGATGCACATGGTTTTGACTATTTTTTATTGCTTTGATAAAATAAATTTTGATAAAACTAGTGTAGTAAACAAGGAAAAAAGATTTTGGAGGGAAGGTTTTAGCCCTTGTAAGTTAAAGTAATTGTTTAGTTGTTAAGATTTGTCCAAAGGACGTTTTGTCATAAGCATGAACCCGCCTTAAGTCGGGAACTTGAGCCGTAAGTTGGCAACTTCGAGGCAAAAGTAAAAATCGCTAAAACATTTTCCTAAGTCTAAGCGAAGTCTTTCTAACCCAAAACCATTTTTTCTTAAAGGCTCCAAGTTCCCATTGCTTCTGGCTCAAAGTTCTCTAAAATTTTCGATGGCTTCCAGTTGCCTGTTTGTGGCTCTAAAGACCCTGTACCGGTGAAATTTGCTAAACAAGCCTAATCCATAATCATTTTTTGTTTAGGATGCCAAGTTTCAAATTTTACATACTCTTAAGGTTCCTATTTTGAACTTTAAAAAGCCCTTTAATATTATATTCTTGTATCATGACTTTTGTTAGATTAGTAAATCAATATTTTAATCTGTGCCAATTCTCTGCTTATTGTTTTAACTTCGAAAATATAAAAATTATCGGAGCTGTACCAATAGCGAATCACCCAAAGCATTAGCGAATCGTAACTTCAATCTAGAAAGCGCATTTATACCACAGTTAAAGTTCACAAACTTCTGTAGACTGTAGCTTAGAGAAGAAAATTTAACTCCTTTTTTTTAAATTTAACACTTTACTGTTTCTTTATCAGGTATATTCGATCATTTTCTTGTTGCGTAACATTTTCTTTTGTTCTAAAACAAAAGTATGTATTCTTGTTCTAAAACAAAAGTATGTATTCGTGTTGTTAATAAACCCGCCAAGAACAACAAAGTTGTGGGTCGGCGGTCCCACCACGAAAAAAATAGTACCTAAAGTTGTTGTACAAAAGTTAAAAACTGTACCTAAAGTACCTAAAATTGTTTCAGTATTGTTGATGATTCTTCAGTTTCTAAAAAAATTCAGTAAAACTTATTTATTTCAAAGGTGCAATTAAAACTATAATTTCGTCGCAAATCTTGTTATGGCAGGTAGCTCTTTTCTTTGGTGTAACAAATTTCTTAAGCACAATATTTATAACTTTTTATTAGAATTTTAAAGCTTGTTCATAGTTTTAAAATATTGTTTTGTAACAAATAGCTGCATATTAATTTCAATGACTTATTGGCCAAAAGGTTTATCATTAAGTTTGAAATAATACCGCAAACGAAAAACCATAAAAACAACCAATAAGAATAATCGTTTGCAATTTATGTATCTTTTTTATCTCCATTTTCCTAATGAATTTTATTTTATGGCGAGTTTTTTTCTAAAATGCATGCTTTATAAAGTTTAACATGTTAGTAGTTATGTGTTTTGCAAATTTCATGTAGCTAAACCACTGCTTTAAGTTTATTTGAATTTATTTTATAAAAAAATATATTTTTAAGTGCCACCACTTTTTTGTATTTTAAAAGTGTTTATTTACTTATATAAACCAATTTTTTCGAAAATTGTAAGATTATTAAATATTTGTTAACATATTTAATCGTGTAGCTATAAAACCAAGTTTAATTTTATTCGAAATTATGTTTTGTAAAAAAGGGTTTGTAAGTAATTTAAGTTTTTTTTTGTATTTCAAAAAAAATTATTTAAAAAACATATTTTTTTGTAAATTTGTATAAAATTATTAATATGTATGTTACAATATTCTAATGATGAATTACTAATAAAGTGTATCAATTTTAACTTTTGATCTAAAAGAAAAGCATAAACTTCTTTTCTCATAAATTATAAAATTTTTTTGTTCAGCTAAAATCAAACTTTTATTTTTTTTTCTTTGTATATTTGTTCCCAAACTCGCGATTAACAGTAATTCCCAGAATTAATGTAAATCCAACTTTTAAATCTAAATATTTAGATTTGAATTATTCACTAAATAATATTAATATCAATTTGGATATTATGTCGATTTTTTACGAAACATGGGTTTTTAACAATATGGACCGTGAAAAGTTAATTGCTGTAATCATCACGCAACAGAATAAACGACACTTACATTGTATTATTTTTTTATTAAAAAATTTGTCATTTTGTTAAAGTGCTTGAGCATCACTACTAAATATACAACGGAGAAAAACGAATGGACATGCTTTTTTCTATCACGTAATGTAAAGACGATCTCTTCAACAAAGCTATTGTTAACAACAAAAATTTCCTAGAGGTTAATAATGTTTTTGGTAACTGTCATATTTTGCAAACAAAAAAATATATTTGCGACTTTTTTCCTGATAGAAAAAGGAATACAAACCAAAAATTAAAATGAATCAAATTAAAAATGGTATATAGCGCAAATAGTACAAAATATGAAAATTTCAAAAAAATGAGGAAAGAAGCGCAATTTCCAAACTTTACTATTTTCGAATAAGTTTTCATTTTTTTATTTTATTTTTTTTAGCATTATAAAACTTAGAAAAAGAATTTATTAAAGTGTGTTTAAAGCGCGTAGACTTTTAATCACTAAATTATTAAAGGAATAATGCTGTTTATATATACATTGTCTTACATAAAACGGCGCAAGTAATTGCTCTCATATTTATTGATTCTATTTTTTCATCTTAACATAGAATATGCTGTTTTAAAAAAGTTTAACCTTTACATGAGGTTACACGTCTTTTCGTGATTTAATTAATAATAAATTTACGACACATAGTTGAAATACATTTTTGAAAACTTCCTAGTCATTCTCTCCACTAGAAATATATTTAATTTATTCAGCAGGAGTAATTAATTTAGTTTGGATTAAAATAATTTTTTGCATATTATTAATCGAGTTATATTATTGGAGCCCAACGGAGTTTTAACGGAATTTCACTGAAATAAGTAAAAAAGATCCCAGTTTTGCTGGGTTTTTTCGTAAAATAATAAAAAACTCACGGTCAAGTTAATGTCAAATTTTATAACTCATAGGCGCGCATAGTGTTATCAACAATATGTAATATAACGAAAATTGTGCAACTCCTATAAAAATTAAATACGCGTAGGCTTTTATAATGAGCCACTACATACAAATGATTTGGAGACGGAAGAGCCACGGGTACTAAAGAGCCGGAAAAAAAGGACCTAAGAGCCGCACTTTTTGGGACCAAAAAGCCACAAAAAGGTCACCTTAGAGACAATGGAGAAAAGCAAAGAGGTGAGGGGAAAGAAATGGAGGGACCTTAGAGCTGGGTACTAAAGAGCCAAAATAGGGGTCTAAAAAGCCTGAAAGAAAGGCACATAGGAACTTGAAATATGTTAGTATTTGTGAAATATGTTAGTATTTGTGATAAAACATTCTTTTTCATGCCTCGGAATTAACAAACTTAATTCTAATTAATAAATTTTTCTCTCTGTCTTTGTATATTCTTCAAGGTATTTCTTGACGACCGATGCACAAAATGAGATATTTTGTTGAAAAAAATTTTGTGGGCTCTTGAGGGCAGGAGTAAGGTTTTTACAAAAAATTATTAAAATCGAAGTCAAAAAATGTGACTCCGCACCGCACCTTTAAACACTAACTTTTTTTATTCCCCAAAACTTAATTTTAGATAAATATTTTAAATTCACTCAGATAATTAAGCTACCAACCAATTGGGACTTTGTGAATTTTTTTCAGTTTTTAAATCTAATAAATTGTTGTTTGGGAATAAAATTATTGTGTGAAGGTGACATTGAGTAAAATAGATAAACTGTTTTTGAGTTTCAGAACACATGATTTTAACAATAGCTAACATAAATTATTAAAAAAATAGTTTACACTTTTTGAATTTAAAGAAAAAAAAGAAATTTTATGGGTTTTGAATAAAACCTGTATTATTTATTCGAAAATGTTAAAAATAACTGAGAAATTCGCCTTTCTGACATATGTTTGAAAAGCAATTAAAGAAAATATATAAATTAATAAATTATTCGTAAAAAGTAATAACAAAAATAATGCATAAACATTGAAGGCATTTAAAAAAAACGTGATAGATAGATATTGGGCTCTAAAGTCCAAAAACAAACTTGCTAAAAATAATTTAAAAAGTAAAATATGGCTCTAAAGTCCCTCCTTATGTGCTTCTTTACAGTGTTACGCCATATAACGTAATTAAAAAAACGAAACGCATTTAAAGGCTCTAAGGTCCCTTTTTTGTGGCTTTTTAGTCTCAAAAAATCAGTCTCGTAAGCGTGGCTCTTTGTACCCTTGGCTCTTTAGTGTTTTTCGTTATTATCTCCCACTTGGCTCTTTTGTCCCTTTTTTCGTGGCTTTTTAGTACACAGCTCTAACGTCCCTTGGCTCTTCTGGCTCGTTACCATACAAATGGGACCCTTCATAATAATGGCATATTCACCAATTTAATTCACGCAAATTAAAACAGAGAGTATGCCATTATAATGGCATTTAATTTTGATATAAACATTTAGCATGTGCAATTTTTTTGAAAAATCGCACAAAATTTAGTTTATTTCAAACAATTTTTAATTTTGTCAAGATGTACATTCAAGACGAAACCAAGAGCTTTCTTTTAAATGGCTGAATAGCCCAGTTCCGAAGTAACTAGCCAGTATTACAGTTGTAAGTATATATGAAATGAAATTATGTTATGCTATTATAATGCTCTTCATTTTGATTTGCGCGAATTAAAATGGCAATTATTCCATTACTGTGGAGGTTGCCATTTAAATGGAGTGCCTGATTATAATTGCCTACGCTGACTTAATTTTTTTATATAGGAATTGCACATTTTTCGTTATTATAATATATTTTTGGTGTTGTAAATCGTGTAAACGATATTCCCGAATTATTTTACTCCAAATAATTCTATAATTTAATAGTATATAATATTTTTGAAATAAAATCAACTGCAATAAAACAGTACGAATAAATATAAAATATTAAAAATTTAGAAAAATAAGTTAAAATGCAAGTGATTTTCCCTATCGTCCAATATGATGCTTCTCAACTCCGGTAGTGATGGGCGGAAGTGCAGAACCCCCGGAAAACCGGAACCGGAACCAGAACCGGAATTTAGATTTTCAAAAAATCCGGAACAGGAACCGGAACCGGTATTTCAAATTCTGCCCGGAACATCCGGAACCCGGAACCGGAACTGCCCATTACTAAAATCCGTTAATTCTCTACGGGTGTGTGTCTTGCAATTTATCACTTTAATTAAAACAGAAAAAGTTTTCTAAAAGTTTAGAAGGTTGACTTATGAATTATATCTTACATATTAAAATATTGAATTATAAATTATGATTTTACATGATTGATGAATTATACAACACACAAAACGCACTTTTTCTACGTGATATAATATGTTTGACAAATGGCTCTGATAGTCTTTTTCATTCCCAGATTTGTATTTTAAGTTTTGTTAAGCATGTTATTTGATTTTCTCAGCACGCTATTTTCCAAGCCATCATATGTAATACCTTTATCAAAAAATCTAAGTTTGGTTTTGAAAAGAATTTTGTATTTTTTAAGAATTTTAAAATAACTTACGTTACGTTGCGTAATAAGTTACGCAAAATGAAAAAAATCACTTCACCTGTCGCGTTTCGCTGATTTTTGTTTGAACTTTATACCCGCAGAAGGTTTCTAATTATGTATTTTACTGAAATATTTTAAAGGACTCAATGACAGTAAAACTATAAAAATGACCATTTTTTACCATTTGCAGATTTATAGTTTGTGGTAATTATGTAAAAACTGTTGTAATAAAAAGATGGTTTTTTAAACATAAAAATATATTTGTTTAGTGAGATAAAAAACAGGGTGCCAAAATTTTGAGCTCTTAAAATGTATCATGCCAGAAAAGTTTAGCGTTTTCTCCAATTATTTTAAGAAATGATTCAATGACGAAAGTCTATGGGAAAATAAGCCAGAATTGTGTTAAAATACTAGTAACTGTGACTTATTTTACCTTTTGTAACACACAAAAATATAAACATTATGAGTCAGAGTCACGCTATAATATTTCCGAGTCCCACGAGGATCGCGCTGCCGCAACTTCTACGGCTATGCAAATTTACACAAATGTTAATAAATTAAATTTAAAAAAACGGCTTAAAAACAAATAAAACGATAGAGGAAAACACGATCGATCGATAAAAGCCCCCTCGCCCTTTTGCGATTTGTGTCTTTTTTTACAAAAAAAAATGTTCATAAAAGTATCTTTTTTTGAAGATCACGCGCCGCGGCGGTGCTCTATTTTTACTTCTTCCAGATTTATCAAACGACGGCGAAAAGATCGGCCGCTGTTGTTTTTTGCCGTCAGTTTTCCGGTAGCCAGAAGTTTTTTGCTGGCACAAGATTGCTCCGTCTGTCTTATAGGGTTTTTTAGAGTAAAACTTATTGTTCAGATCAATTGAATTAACATTATAAGAGAATAAGATAATAAATATTTGCGTGAGCAGTAAATTTTAACTTTACTTTATCTTTCAATTTTGTAAAGATGTATTGCAGTTTTCCCCCGATTAATTTTTACATAAAACAGGTGTAAAGCTTAATGGTATATAATTTCTATATATAGATGTTCTTGGTCTATATGTGAGGGTCTTATTTTCTCTACCGTCGATTATCTTATTAAAAATTTCTTGCGTTATTTTAACAAGCAGTTTTTTTGTTTAAAATTTAATTACCCTCCCAAAATGATTAACATTTAATATAAAACAAGCGTAAGTCTTTTTAGATATAATTCCTACATATAGATTTTTTCTGTCTATAGGGTATTTGCATTACGACCGATTATTTTAGTAGAGACTTCTTTGCGTCGATTTTAACAATTATTTTTTTAGTGTTTAATTAAGTATTGTTTGATTCGTAGGTTTTCATCAATTTGCTTGGGTAAAATATTTGTCAAAGATCGTTTATAAAATGCTTTATATATATATTTAATATTGTTATATGTGTTTTGGTTCGGTTTAACTTTAGTAGAATAGTGTTGTTTTGTGAAAACACGATAAAATAGCTAATGTATTTTGGTGAATTTTACGATGGTAAAAACCGTCCCATTTAAACGGAATTTGTTCAGTGTTAAAGATCTTCACAGAGTTATGACGTTATAGAATCATTTTAAGCCAATTACCGCTTGGGAAAAAATTAACATTTAATTAGTGTAAAGATCTCCAATTTTTAGCTCCTTCCACAACCGTTCCCATAGAGCAAAACATATATGACGTGATCACGAATACTATATGACCTTTTAGTGTCCTTAAATTTCTGACGTGTTAAGTCAAACAGTATTTCTGAAGTTGGTGAAGATATTCTAATATATAAAAATGGTATAAAGCTTATAAAAAAATGCGAATTGCCAATTTTTGCTACTAAAAAATAAAAAGTAGTATACTATGCTTTACGAAGCAGTGAGTTTACATAAATACTTACAATGATTATTGTTTGTAACAAAATTAAATTAATACCTGACCAAATTTTTTCATTAAAACTTTTTTTAATGTGATTGCGCAACAAAGATTTTGATAGATTACTTAAAAAACGTAGGGGAATTGTTTAAAAGATAATTTAGACACAACAGTAGGAAGGTTGAACCAAAACCAGGCAAAACCTTAAATCTTTAATCAGAGCTAAAATCACAAACTTCAACTAAAAAATGCCAAAAACTGAGGTAACACTTAAAATTTAAATTTAAAAAAATTATTGCTTAAAAAGCACCGTATACAAATAGCTCAATATGCATCAATGATTTCTTAACCAAATACAACATTGAATTAATATTGCCAGTTATAATTTTTTTTAAAGTATATATAGCATACGTCTCTTCTGTTGGCTACAGACTCATACATTTAACACACTTTTCTGACGAGTTTATAAATTCTGGGAAATATTTCCAAATAAAACCGCAAGGGCTGACAATAGATTTTT
>JASAMX010026074.1:0-10576 GCA_030248175.1 Microlaimidae sp. YZB2_3
AAAATATCAAAACTTTAAAAAATAATTTATTTTAGTACTAGTTTTTCTATATATATTTGTAAATACACTAATGGTGTAAACGTGTACTGATTACTTTTCCTGTAATCAGAAACTATGTCAAAACACACTAACGGTGTTATCATGAACTGATTACTCTTTCTGTAATCCGTTGTTTGTACAGGCTATTTCAATATGAGGGAAAACTGGGACTCGTCAGCAAACGCTTCCTGTCATATTTATTTATTAGTAGATATCATTTGTGATTAGTATGTTGTTAAAAATTAAAATAAAAGAATTATATATAGTTGTGCTAGAAAATGATGGTTAGTATAAAGTACCTTTGGTATTTTTTCTTATTCTTAAATTTATCAGAATTATGAAACTATTTTTATTGTTTTTAATAAGTTTAAAAAAAAAATTATAGTTTATAAGAAGACTTTTGATAAGCGTTACTCTTTTAATTAATTTTGAAATTGATGCAAAAATAGAGTGGAGCTTTGGAGGAGTGTTACGGAGCTTTATTAGTATGCTGTTAAAAATTAAAATAAAAGAATTATATATAGTTGTGCTAGAAAATGATGGTTAGTATAAAGTACCTTTGGTATTTTTTCTTATTCTTAAATTTATCAGAATTATGAGACTATTTTTATCGTTTTTAATAAGTTTTGAAAAAAATTAGTTTACAAGAAGACTTTTGATAAGCATTACTCTTTAATTAATTTTGAAATTGATGCAAAAATAGAGTGGAGCTTCGGAGGAGTGTTACGGAGCTTTAAGATCGATGCTCCCGAGAACATAACTAAAGTTTGTTTAGAAAATGATTGAGTCTTGAAAAAATTTTCAGGTGAAACACACTCTAGCTAACTACATCCCTACTTATTTACTCCACAAATCTTATTACCATATGAATATAACAGTAGATATAAAGTGATATAAATATATTCCGAAAATCAGCCGTATCGTTTGTACAATACGCTTATCTGAAATTATTTTGAAAATCTCAATCATTTTGTAACTGTATTTAGTTTTAACCTATTCACTTTTAACATAAAGCTAAAATGTAATTATTAAAAAAATTTCTAAACTGGCATCTTGCACCAAAAAAGCTTTTTGACCGCTTCGTAAGCGAAAACCGTGAAAAACTTAAATATATTTTGAAGTTCAATAAAGCTTTAGGTTATTTATTGAAGGAACACAGTTCGGAAACTTAGAAGCGCGCTATATTTTAAGCGGCTAAAGCATCCGAGCATGATATTTAAGAAATGAATGGAAGGAATATCACTTTAAAATGCAGTGAGAACGAGACACAAAGGAACTGGCCACGAGGGTAATGGCTCAAAAAAATTGCGTTCACCACACCCCCGTAACAAAATTTGTTATCCAAGTGGGGGCACGGAAGTACTTTAGACATGAGGGTACTGACGAGCAAAAAACCATAATGCCTTCCCGCATAACAATTGTTTTTTTTTGCGTAAATATAATTTTGTTTGAATGACTGATTCGTTAAAGGTAGAAAGGTAAAAAATAAAACAATTTGTAAAGACTCAAAGTAAAAATAAGAAATATATAGCAATAACCCGTTCCAGTGATTGCCTTTTACTCAGTTACAACCGTGAAACTTTCGTATGACCTAGGTCGCACTTAGATCATACATAATTTTTGTGCGTGATTAGTGCCCAGTGAGCGAGCAAATTGAAATTGTTAAAGTTGTACGGTAGCAATATGCAATTTTTATTCACGGATACAGTGTATTACGTATAGGATACTTCATATTGCAAAAATTTGCATATTGCTACCGTACAATTTAAACATTTCAATTCGCTCGCTCACTGGGCACCAATCACTCAAAAAAATTATGTATGACACGTAGAGATAACCGCTGTAAGGTTTACATACGACATTGGTCATATAAGAAAATTCCACCACCGTGAGACAAGGGTTTCTTTTTATACCAAAAACAAAAAACAAATATTACTGCCGTTATGATTTGATGGTGAGATCAATATTTTTTGGGTTTTTTTTGTCGCCTCCAGGAAAAATCTTTTAATACTTTTGGAAAAAACTTCAAAGACTTCTGCATTAATAAGTGTATTCCAGTTAAATATTGTCGGAAAAATAGGGGGGAGCTTCGCTCCGGAGCTCGAGGGATCATCACCAATGCATGAATAGAGTACAGAAGTTATAAGCCGGTTAATAATGTTCGTGATTGCAACTTTTGGCTTCGCGAGAAACCGGAAAAGTTTGCACTGAGGAACGTTGTATATCAATAGTTTTTTAAACACTAAAAAGCAGGAGTCTAATTAAAGCAGATAAACGTTTTATTAATGATTTTATGCTATATTATTTATTTTAATTGATCAATTATATTTTTATAGGCATTTCAACATTTTATACGCTTTTAAACAGTGATTTACCACAAAAAAAAGAATTTGGGTCTTTTTAATTTTTCTTTTTATAATACCGCTTTCTTTTTATCGCTATTTTCATATTACAAAAATTTACACAGACTGTATTTTTAGCATAGATTACTTTTTATATATGGTATAAAAACATCGTAGTTAAACCGCTAGTCTTTTAATTTAACATGTAAGTATATCCGGCATTTAGCCCGATAATCTGTATAAAACCTCACATCACCGTATAATTATTGTAAATATCGTGGTGGATCCCGGATATACTTTCATGATGAGCGGTTTAGCTACGAAGCGTCAAAAACTTTTGGTGCAAGATGCCATTAGAAATTTTTTTAATAATTACATTTAGCTTTATGTTAAAAGTGAATAGGTTAAAACTAAAGACAGTTACAAAATGATTGAGATTAAAAAAATGATTTCAGATAAGCGTATTTCACAAACGATACGGCTGGTGCGGAATATATTTATATCAATTTATATCTACTGTTATATTCATATATTAATAAGACTTGTATAAATCAACTACGTCGTTAGCTAGATTGTGTTCACCTGAAAATTTTTTCAAGACTCAATCATTTTCTAAACAAACTTTAGTTATGTTCTCGGGAGCATCGATTTTAAAGCTCCGTAACACTCCTCCGAAGCTCCACTCTATTTTTGCATCAATTTCAAAATTAATTAAAGAGTAATGCTTATCAAAAGTCTTCTTGTAAACTAATTTTTTTCAAAACTTATTAAAAACGATAAAAATAGTCTCATAATTCTGATAAATTTAAGAATAAGAAAAAATACCAAAGGTACTTTATACTTACCATCATTTTCTAGCACAACTATATATAATTCTTTTATTTTAATTTTTAACAGCATACTAATAAAGCTCCGTAACACTCCTCCAAAGCTCCACTCTATTTTTGCATCAATTTCAAAATTAATTAAAAGAGTAACGCTTATCAAAAGTCTTCTTATAAACTATAGTTTTTTTTTAAACTTATTAAAAACAATAAAAATAGTTTCATAATTCTGATAAATTTAAGAATAAGAAAAAATACCAAAGGTACTTTATACTAACCATCATTTTCTAGCACAACTATATATAATTCTTTTATTTTAATTTTTAACAACATACTAATCACAAATGATATCTACTAATAAATAAATATGACAGGAAGCGTTTGCTGACCAGTCGCAAGTTTTTCACATAAAAAAGGTATAAAACACTTTTTTTGTTTGCCTTGTCTGGATTATCTGCGCATTATCTGGAAATTTGTTGATGAAACACCTCCGTTTACTCACGCACGGTAAAGACGCATTTTTGTCGATTTTTGACGTAGGCTTATTTGTTTGTTTTTTTTAAGTCACCTTTACTATGTGAATACCCACCTTTGGTAAAAATTACTGTGATAATAATGGTTTTAAAAATATTTATTTGTGTTCAGATTAAGATCAACATACTAACACATTTAATGTAAATTATTAAAATAATTATTGTTGGTTATTATAAAAAATACATAACAAAACAAACAGTTTTGCTCACTTCAAGAGGTGTTTTATGGAGATTTTAAATATTATTTAAATGTTGTAATTATGTTTACATCTGTCTCTGTCAAAGCCTGTGCTTCTTGGTTATCTATGTATTCTAGTTCTTGGTAAGATGCGCTTTTAAAAGAACTTTTAAAAAACTTCCATAGCTGCATGCCTCATGTTTATAAGCAGATGTTTATATTGTTTAAATTTATACAAGTGCTCTTTTTCTTGTGATTATTTGTTAGAAAGTTAATAAAAATTAAAATAAAATACATGAATTATAAAAACTGTTTAATCTTGATATTAACACAACCTATTAAAAACTTTTTTTAAGTTAACAAAGACCTTCTATTTTTACTCTGGGACTTACCTCAGAGCAGTAGATAAGAGAAGTGAGCGAGTGCACAACTGATTCAACCTTAATTTTTTATAGCTCACTTTTGCTGCCAAAAATCTGGCAAGAGTCTTGCGAACGTGTTTTCCAGGCCCCAATATTACTTACGTGATGTTTGAATTAAAGAATTAGATTTTATGCGCACTTATTCAGTATTAAAGAGACAAACAAATCTCACAACGGAATTAAAAAGAAAAATTCTTTTTTTTTTATTGTTTCTTAGTTTAGAGAATGTTTGTGCAGAATGTTATGCGGGTAATCTTATGTGAGCTCTTTGTGGTGCCTGGCGGGCAACATTATCATTGTCTTTTATCATGAGATTAGTCGAATAAAATAAAAATAGTAACTCGTTTTGATCTATAAAACTCAGATGAAAACGATGTTTGCGGCTGATCACTTCACAACGACTAGTACATAACGCAGTTTACTGTGATCTTTCTTCCCTCTCTATGTACCAGCAGGGAAGTGGCAACCACAAAGAATATGTACATTGTAACATAACGCCCACAAAATATGTATAGTAATACTACAAAGTAGCATGTAAAAAAAGGTAGGATTTTTTTAAAATTATTAATATTTATTTGGTAGGTAAGTTGTTCTGTTTATGTTTATTGATTGATAAATACAAAGTGATTGTCACCCCAGTGACTTGTTATAAAGACTTAGTTCAATCTTGTGTGAGAACTAATTCTTACCAAATACCAACACACAGCCTTAAAATAATCGTGCTTACAAAATTTTTAAATTATAAAATAAAATTTTGTATAGCATTTAAAGCAATAATAATATTAAAATGGTTGTAGTATATTAATATTAAATTATAAAAGCAATAGTTTTAAAAGCATTGAAATGTATTTGTCGCTAGGAGTAACAAAGGTGATATAAATAATCGTTTTTATTTTTCCAACTAAGCCGCTGCGTTATAATTATTTGCTGACGTGTGTATTTGGTTTTTATTAGCAAGCATATTGTAAAAATTTCATTCTATCAGGGGATTTTCAACGTAATTGCTAAAATGCGCGTTTTAAATGTGCTTATTTTCTACCCAAATATATTATTTATTAAGCTAATTTATTTAAAAAGCCGTCATGTTTTAACTTGTGATGTTCCTATCCTACCATCCAATATCATTCTTCTGAACTGCGATCATTTAAAGCAAAGGAAGCGCCGGTGCTTCGCCTTTAAGAATAGCGATTTCAAGTTTATTGAAGCTTAAAGGTGCGGAGCGGAGTCAAACTTTTTGTCCTGGATTTTGATAATTTTTTGTGAAAACCTTACCCCTGCCCCCGATATCTCACAAATTTTTTTTAACAAAATATCTCCAGTGGTTCAGGGGTTATGAGCCCCCAAAAATGGCGTTTTTCGACAATTCTGTACGTGAAAAATTTCTCCATAATTTTTTCGCGATTAATATAATCTAACTACGTACTGATTTGATGAAGTTTGCCCAACATTTTTGCCTTCACTTTGTATTTTTAGCGAAAAAATTTAGGGATTTTTTTTATCTCGACAAAAACTGCACCAATTTTAACAATCAAGGTATCAAATTAAAGTAAAAAGTAGCCGCTTTCTTTGAATGCATAATTAGTCACTTAAATTGTTTTACCTATTGAGAAAATTTTCCCGTACAGAATTGTCAAAAATTCCTTTTTTGGGGGGTCATAAGTCCTGAACCACTGGAGATATTGTGTTGACAAAATTTTAGTGGGCTATTGGGAGCAAGGGTAAGGTTTCACCAAAAATTATCGAAATCGCAAACAAAAAGTTTGACTCCGCACTGCACATTTAATTAATAGAAAAGTAAAAGGGGGCTAAGAGGAATCATGGGTGGCGCGGGAGCGCCACGGGACGATTTAGCCCCGTGGTGCCGCGCCAACCATTATTAGAGAACGTGATTAAATTTTGAAATTCAGAACCTTCTTATTATTATCAGACCTGTGCACGGTCTGGAAATGCCTCCCCCGTTTTATTGGAGAATTTCCCCCCCCCCCGTTTTATTGCCCCCCCCCCCCGCCAAAAAATTAAAAGGTACCTTAAAATTATGACTCCATCATCGTGCATTTTTTTTTCGCAGTTTTTAGCCTATTTTAATACAATTTAAGCTATTTTAGACCTATTTTTACCTTATTTTCGCTTTTTTCCCCTTTTTCCCCTTTTCCTTTCTTTTTTTCTCTTTTTTTTCTCCTTTTCTCTTTTTTTTCTTTCCGCCTGCTTGCCTCCCCGTTTTATTGTCCCCCCCCCGTTTCAAAAAAGTTGCCCCCTCCTGCCCCCCCGTTTTGGAATTGCCCCCATTATAACCCCGGGGGGCAGTGCACAGGTCTGTATTATTATTATTCCAACGCTCCATCCTTAAAAGCGATATTCCTCATTCGTTACTGATTGATCAAAAATAAACATGGGCTCATTAGAAAGAAGAAGGAATTACGCAACATTCTTAGGAAGCACTTTTTTCATTTAGGTCCTTGTTATCGATTTATTGAATAAAATAAAAAAATTTGAAAAATAGAAATAAAAACTCCCAACCGCACAATAACAGCCTTTTGGCAACAATAAGGATTGTACAGAGCAGACAACCAACATCCCCTCATAGAAACCGCACAAAAAAGCAGACCGGTTTTAATTGGTGGCATAAACGAAACCAGTTCCCAGCGCCATCTGCTTCAACCGCGCGGAAAACGGCGAAAACAACAGTACTTTTTTTAAATCTTGGATTACTGATGACAAAATTAATTTAAAGTTTTATTTATAAAAAATAATAATAAGCGTCGGGAGCACCACGCGCCGGTAATCATCGGTGGTGCTGGGTGCCACACTGCAGTTTAACCCACGGTACCGCGCCAACTATACTTAGAGAACGTAAGTAAATTTTGTAATTCATGTTCATCATCTTATTATTATTATTATTATTACTTTAAAAATTATAATTGCATTCATTGGCGCCCGGCATCGCGCCAACTATATTTAGAGAACGTAGGTAAACTTTGTCTGGAGCGCAACTGCACCGCACTAACTATAAATAAACAACGTGGGTAAATTTTTTAATTTAAATTCATCTTCTTCTTATTATTATTTTTTATTTAAAGTGTATCTCAGCAACAGAATGATTATAAACATATGTCATTGCGCAGCTAAAACTATAGTTTATTAGGCTATTTTTTAAATTTAATTCAAAAAAAATGGTAGACTAGCCTTGAAAAATGCTCAGGAAAGGGGGGCGATTTTCCCCGGCATATGTTTAGACAGAAAAGATGTGGACTAGGCTGAGATGGGCATTTTGTGTACTATAGGAAATTTGCATTTGGTTTGGCAGCTGTTCACTAAATAAAAATTTCTACCATATGATAATGATTTGTTTATACATTGATCTAATCACACAGCACTGTTGCATTTTTTTAGTTTTATGAAATGTCAATTTAAAAAATCATATTTACAGCAATCTTTGACAAGCGCAAAATCGCCACTTTTTCAAATTTACAGTTGTTTCTTACACATACAAATATAACCTTCTAATTGAAAAATTGGCGATTTCGCGCTTGTCAAAAATTGCTGTGAGTATGATTTTTTAAATTGACATTTCATCAAACTGAAAAAAATGCAACAGTGCTGTGTGATTAGATCAATGTATAAACAAATCATTATCATATGGTAGAAATTTTTATTTAGTGAACAGCTGCCAAACCAAATGCAAATTTCCTATAGTCCACATAATGCCCATCTCAGCCTAGTCCACATCTTTTCTGTCTAAACATATGCCGGGGAAAATAGCTACTTTTTCCTGCTCTATTCTTAGAGTATTTTTCAAGGCTAGATTAAAAAATAAGAAACAGAAGTGGTGAAGCTGCCAGAATATTTTTATAACAAGAATTTAAAAAATGCAACTTATGATAATGGTAATGCATTGTTATATTTACGTTAAAGAAAATAGAGACATTTGACATGTATGCATTGAGCGTACATGCTATTATAGAGACATTTCACATATATGCATAAAGCATATACGCTAAAAGACATTTTACATCTATGTATAAACATACATGCTAGAGACATTTCGTATATATGCAAGAAGCATATATACTAGATGTTAGTAGATTTAAAAAGGTAAATTTGCAGATCTTAAGTAAAATTTTAATGAACAATCACGACGGTTAATTCAATTTACACAAAGGTCTTGAGAAAAATTTAAAGTAATTGGTATATGACGCTGGTAAAAAAATGAACATAAAAAGTTTAGACAACCAACTATTTTGTTTTTTTTTCAATATTTTACTGAAACAAACTATTGTTTTTTTTACTCATGTTTTATTAGTTAACCACCGTTATATACGAATTATTTCCATTTTTTCTCGAGACCTTTGTGTATATTGAATTAATGGTCGTGATTGTTCATAATAACTTACTAAGTTTATTCATAAATAAGATTAGTATGATGTTATTTTAAGTAGTTTTTGCTAGTAATTATTGGTTAAATAGTGTTATTTGTGAAATACTTTTACTAATGCAAATTATTTTGTAGGTAAAAAATATTATTAGTAATTAATTTAAAGAGATATAATATAATGAGAAATAGGGTGTTTATTAAGTTATAGACTATTATCACTGTGTTAATAGAAGTATTTTAAAGAATAAAAAATAAATATTCATGCTTATATTAAGTTTATTATGGTTTATTAAATTATATTGATTTTTTATTAAGAAATAAATTTTTTATACTTTTTAAGATTAATTTGTGTTTGCTTTTAATAAAACTTTTTACTTAACAAATAGCCCGTGTCAGCCATACGGCTGACCAATAATTTTTCCGGAATTTTTTATATTTATTTACTTTTTTTTCAAAATTCAACCCTTCTATACCATTCCCATGACTGTAAGCTTTACAATGATACCACAGTTAACCCGCATTCCATTTTGTCATTGGGGAGAAAGGTATTTCCCTCGTTTGGTAAAAATATTTTGTCCAGCATAAAGATGTCCATGTTAATTTTTTACTAATTTCAACCCTCTTATAATGCTTCCTGAACTATAAGGTTTACCCATATTATCTTATTTACCCCAATCTTTTCGGTGATTGGGGAGGAAGGTCTTTCCCTCTTTGGTAATAATATTTTGTCCAGTATAAAGATGTCCATGTTATTTTTTTAAATTTCAACTAATTTATGACATTCTTCAGACTGTAAGCTTTGCAATGATACCTCATTTAGCTAAATCCGTTTTATGGTTGGGAAGAAGCCCTCCCACCTTTTGCTCAAAATGCGTTGTCCAGCATAAAAATGGCCTTGTTATTTATTTTTTGAAAATTCACTTTTTATGACATTCCTTGAAACTCAAGCTTTGCAATGATATCTCATTTAGCCCAATCCTTTTCGTGGTTAGGGAGAAAGTTCGTTGCCACTTTTAGTGAAAAAACGTTGTCCAGCATAAAGATGTCTATGTTTATTTTTCCAAAAACATGATATTCTGGCTTTAAATTGGCAAATTACTCTTACCAATAAGTTTGAACCAATTCTAAGATAAAAAATGTTTCAACTTTCAAAGTCCATAGGGCCCTGTTTTTGTGAAAATGTCTTGTCCAACCAAAAGATGTCCATGCGATTTTTTTTAATTTCAACCCCTTTATGACATTCCCCGGACTGTAAACTTTGCAATGATATCTCATTTAGCCCAATCCCATTTGTGGTTGGGAGCACGGTAATTCCCTTCTTTAGTGAAAAAAACGTTGTCGAGTATAAAAATGTCCATGTTCATTTTTTCAAAAAACATGATATTCTGGCTTTACATTGGCTAATTACTCTAAACAATAAGTTTAACCCAATTCCTAGACAAAAAATTCTTTAACTTCCAAAAGCCATAGGGTCCCCTTTGGTGGAAATGCGTTGTCCAGTATAAAGATGTCCATGTAAGTTATTTCAAATATTTACCCCCCTTACGACATTCCCTAGTGTATAAGATTTCCAACAATACCTTATTCACCTTAATCCGTTGGGTGATTAGGGAGGAGTTAGGGAACACACAGACAGACTCACAGACACACACACACACGCACGCACGCACGCACACACACACACACACACACACACACACACACACACACACACACACACACACACACACACACACACACGCACGTACGCACACACACACACACACAGAGACATTACGTCTATTTATAGATATGCCTGTTATAGGGGAGTGTTGAATTTTTGTAAATCCAACGACACAGCAGCTGGGAATACCACTTCATATTATG